>VWPV01016804.1:88151-106903 GCA_013389885.1 Geococcyx californianus | reverse complement strand
TTTTATTTTTTATTTTTTTTAAAAAGAGTTGTTTTAGCAGTTCTGGTAGGTTAACATCATCCTCATTTTGTTTTCTGTCCTGCTAAATCAAATCTGCATTCCTCATATTTCTGTGGGCTATGTTCCTGGTTATGCTTCAGAGTGATATTCCTGATTAGCTTCCTCTGAGCAGAAGCAATAGCTTCTCCAATAAAGAAGGTGTATTTGAAGAGCGACAATGACAGAATGGCCACCGTATGGGCAACATAATGCACTTAGCAGTTATAGTACTTAGCATAAACAATTGACTGATAACAAATAGACTCCGCTTTAATTGATATAACAGATAAAACCACTCTTCTGTCAAATTAGACTTTGGAAAATGAGTCTATTAGCCCTTGTAAAATACAGCCTGTGAGGATTAAAGTTCATGTTCCAGATGGCCAAAAATAACCTCTGAAAGCTTACAGCTATGCTTAAATTAACAAGCTACTATATAAAAGCCACAAATTTGGCATATTATTATTTAAGCAAATAATGCTAGGGAAGGGAAAAGAGAAGGAATGGAGGCAAAATGGGGGATATTCCTTTAGCTTTAGATATCTAGCTTAGGCATCCAAAATATAAGGTAAAACCCCATGGCTTCTTTTATTACCAGGAAAAATGGAATTGGTCCTACCACTTTCTGGCAGAACCGTTTTGGGGACAAATACATATTGTGCTCTCTTCAGAATCCCACCTGGTCTGGCAACTTGGTCTAACATCTTCCAGAACAAAAAAATCCCCTAAGACTTACAAAGACCATCACAAGCAATGACAATTTCAGATTATTAAATGTGATACTGGTGGATATGGAGGACCTTGAGGAAAATGGGTTTGTTATGGCACCCCATTATTCTGCTTTGTCTTACTTCAGAAGAGGACACTGAATTTTCAACAAAAAATATGTTTTTTCTTTCTCCCTGCATAACGAAAAAAGTCAGCTGAAGGTATTATTATAGGAGTTTTCAGAGATCTATCTAGGAGGAAGACACTGGAAGAGTTCATTGCAAATAGTTTGCACTAGTTTTCCATTCCAATTAACGGACTTGACTTGTTATTTTTTTTCCCTGATTAGCTCAGTTGCCACAGAACTACCAACCAGATTTAAAAGTGGAGAGAGAGAAGTTGCGTATAAGACTACAAGGAAAGAAAAGAGAAGCCTAACAGATTTGACAATTTAGTATGCCCTACTGTTTAGACTTCTCCAACAGAATAGAAAGATAAGTACACGGATGAAATAGGACATGTGGGGTTTCTCCAACTGTGGTAAGAAATGATCACCAACAATAAAGAATCACTGATGTTTAATGCCCAGATACTGAATACAAACTTTTTCCCAAGCTACATCCCTTTTTTCTGGAAACCTACACCTGACAGTAGCCGGTAAGTAATAATTCAAAAGCTAGATGTCAGGGATCTGATTTTGACGGGACCAAGGCTTCTTTATTTGCACAAATAGCAAATGAGTCTTCCTAAGGTCTAAGAATAAAAATGGCAGCTGGCCAGGAAAATACACTCTTTCAAATGTAACCAACCAACACTACTTCTTACAAGAAGAGAATAAAATGAGGAAAAACAATCACAAAATTACCAAAAGGGAGACTTGCTAATTTTTGCATGTTTTGAATAACCACTTGGAGAGCACTTAAAAGAAATGTTCCTATATTTTAAGAAAAGCTTGGGTAAAGAACTGTCATGAAAGGAATATTTAAAAGAGTTATGTTGAGGAGAGAATGAAACAGAAAGAAATAATCCCTAGAGAACTGTGGAGTAAAGAAAAGTGGTTTTAAAAATAAAAGTAGAGTCCTCTTCTAATACACATCAAAAAGCAAAGACGTCTAGGGAAGACATTAGTTGTAAACAACTCCTAGCAGGCAGCCAAGGGTTCACAAACATTTCTCTTTCTACAGGAGAAGAAGATAAGAATCAAGCTAAGAAACACAGGCATAGCAAAAAGCTAGATTACAAAAGTACTTATTCATGCATCCGCTCTGTAGGAAAAAAGGGATAAAACAGAAAATGAAGAGAAAGCACCAAACCACAGATATTTCTGAAAACACAAAGCCTGCAACATAATATCCATTTGTCATCATGAAGTCCAGATTAATTGAGCAAGAATTTGAATTTAGTAAGAATCCGGTCACATCATCATGCTTTCTGTTCAGATTTATTGGGGAGTCAAACCAGCATGTTTTCACAACATGGGATATTTAAACACTTCCATGTGGGAGATCATCGCGTGGACAAAGATGACACGAACACTGCAGTGCACTGGGGGGCAAAGTTAGGTGACAAGAGAACTCAGAGCTGACAAAGGTAAATAACAGCGTGCCTGTAGGATTAGCTCTTCAAAACAACTGTTTTGCATATGGATGACCACCAAAGGAAAAAGCAATTTGGGAATATTTGCTGATGAATCAGTTGGGGTTTTTTTTCTTTGTTTAATGAAATATAAACAAATATCTCCTTGTTCACAAACACCCTGCAAAACATCACTATACTGTCAAGTTCCTCTCCTTAACATTAAGATTTACGAGACTTTCAGACCAAAGAAAAGTATAAGCATAATGGACAAAGTTAAAAACATCCCTTTTTTAAAATATCCAGGCAAAGGTAGAAACTGAAGAGCAAAATGAAGCCAAAAAATTGCTGGAATTAACACAGAAATTTCTCTCTGTTTCCTTGTGCACTGCATTCAGGGAAAGTAAACTTCTTCCCACTACACTACTAAGCAAAATGGTGCATACCAGGGTCCTATTTCTCATGCTGTGAACACTAAATTAGACAGCAAAGTGATAACCAGTGGTGAAATGGACTGTGTTGTGTTTTGAAAAACTGCTGTCATCAGAAAAATCACATTTTAGGAAGGCAGTCACAAAGGTACTCATAAAGGTGTAAATAGAATAGAACAGCATGCCAGAAATGGGTTTAACGCCCCCAAATTATTTATCCTAAGAATAAGAGGAGTAGGTAGATTTCCTCTGTGAGGCATTACATAGTTTTCCTGTGACAGACAGTCTTTCTTTTTTCCTTTCAGAAGCGTAAGAATGAGACCATGAACAGAACAGCAGTGGAATTTAAAACCAAGAAAAAAGAACATTGCTTCCAGCTATTCACACTCATAATCTGTGAAATTTATGGCCTGAAAAGACAGCATTAAAATTGGCCATCCCTTCTTTAAAATGAGCTGGGGTTCTAGAACCCATTTAACAATTTTTTGCTTTTTAACATAAAAATATAGGCAGTGAAAAATCATATAGGAAGATGTTACATTAGAAAAAATTGGAGGATTTTTTTTTTTTTTTTTTTAGTTATAAGGATTAGTCATTGACAAAACAAACACTAACTATGAGGGGAAGTTTTTGGCTTTTTCCTGGCAAACTCTCTCAGTTTTTTTGACCATGGCATCGTATTTCCATGCTTTCCAAAAAAAAAAAAAACCCAAACCACAACCCCAAAACCCAATAACAACAAAAAATCCCCNGGAAAATGAGTCTATTAGCCCTTGTAAAATACAGCCTGTGAGGATTAAAGTTCATGTTCCAGATGGCCAAAAATAACCTCTGAAAGCTTACAGCTATGCTTAAATTAACAAGCTACTATATAAAAGCCACAAATTTGGCATATTATTATTTAAGCAAATAATGCTAGGGAAGGGAAAAGAGAAGGAATGGAGGCAAAATGGGGGATATTCCTTTAGCTTTAGATATCTAGCTTAGGCATCCAAAATATAAGGTAAAACCCCATGGCTTCTTTTATTACCAGGAAAAATGGAATTGGTCCTACCACTTTCTGGCAGAACCGTTTTGGGGACAAATACATATTGTGCTCTCTTCAGAATCCCACCTGGTCTGGCAACTTGGTCTAACATCTTCCAGAACAAAAAAATCCCCTAAGACTTACAAAGACCATCACAAGCAATGACAATTTCAGATTATTAAATGTGATACTGGTGGATATGGAGGACCTTGAGGAAAATGGGTTTGTTATGGCACCCCATTATTCTGCTTTGTCTTACTTCAGAAGAGGACACTGAATTTTCAACAAAAAATATGTTTTTTCTTTCTCCCTGCATAACGAAAAAAGTCAGCTGAAGGTATTATTATAGGAGTTTTCAGAGATCTATCTAGGAGGAAGACACTGGAAGAGTTCATTGCAAATAGTTTGCACTAGTTTTCCATTCCAATTAACGGACTTGACTTGTTATTTTTTTTCCCTGATTAGCTCAGTTGCCACAGAACTACCAACCAGATTTAAAAGTGGAGAGAGAGAAGTTGCGTATAAGACTACAAGGAAAGAAAAGAGAAGCCTAACAGATTTGACAATTTAGTATGCCCTACTGTTTAGACTTCTCCAACAGAATAGAAAGATAAGTACACGGATGAAATAGGACATGTGGGGTTTCTCCAACTGTGGTAAGAAATGATCACCAACAATAAAGAATCACTGATGTTTAATGCCCAGATACTGAATACAAACTTTTTCCCAAGCTACATCCCTTTTTTCTGGAAACCTACACCTGACAGTAGCCGGTAAGTAATAATTCAAAAGCTAGATGTCAGGGATCTGATTTTGACGGGACCAAGGCTTCTTTATTTGCACAAATAGCAAATGAGTCTTCCTAAGGTCTAAGAATAAAAATGGCAGCTGGCCAGGAAAATACACTCTTTCAAATGTAACCAACCAACACTACTTCTTACAAGAAGAGAATAAAATGAGGAAAAACAATCACAAAATTACCAAAAGGGAGACTTGCTAATTTTTGCATGTTTTGAATAACCACTTGGAGAGCACTTAAAAGAAATGTTCCTATATTTTAAGAAAAGCTTGGGTAAAGAACTGTCATGAAAGGAATATTTAAAAGAGTTATGTTGAGGAGAGAATGAAACAGAAAGAAATAATCCCTAGAGAACTGTGGAGTAAAGAAAAGTGGTTTTAAAAATAAAAGTAGAGTCCTCTTCTAATACACATCAAAAAGCAAAGACGTCTAGGGAAGACATTAGTTGTAAACAACTCCTAGCAGGCAGCCAAGGGTTCACAAACATTTCTCTTTCTACAGGAGAAGAAGATAAGAATCAAGCTAAGAAACACAGGCATAGCAAAAAGCTAGATTACAAAAGTACTTATTCATGCATCCGCTCTGTAGGAAAAAAGGGATAAAACAGAAAATGAAGAGAAAGCACCAAACCACAGATATTTCTGAAAACACAAAGCCTGCAACATAATATCCATTTGTCATCATGAAGTCCAGATTAATTGAGCAAGAATTTGAATTTAGTAAGAATCCGGTCACATCATCATGCTTTCTGTTCAGATTTATTGGGGAGTCAAACCAGCATGTTTTCACAACATGGGATATTTAAACACTTCCATGTGGGAGATCATCGCGTGGACAAAGATGACACGAACACTGCAGTGCACTGGGGGGCAAAGTTAGGTGACAAGAGAACTCAGAGCTGACAAAGGTAAATAACAGCGTGCCTGTAGGATTAGCTCTTCAAAACAACTGTTTTGCATATGGATGACCACCAAAGGAAAAAGCAATTTGGGAATATTTGCTGATGAATCAGTTGGGGTTTTTTTTCTTTGTTTAATGAAATATAAACAAATATCTCCTTGTTCACAAACACCCTGCAAAACATCACTATACTGTCAAGTTCCTCTCCTTAACATTAAGATTTACGAGACTTTCAGACCAAAGAAAAGTATAAGCATAATGGACAAAGTTAAAAACATCCCTTTTTTAAAATATCCAGGCAAAGGTAGAAACTGAAGAGCAAAATGAAGCCAAAAAATTGCTGGAATTAACACAGAAATTTCTCTCTGTTTCCTTGTGCACTGCATTCAGGGAAAGTAAACTTCTTCCCACTACACTACTAAGCAAAATGGTGCATACCAGGGTCCTATTTCTCATGCTGTGAACACTAAATTAGACAGCAGTGATAACCAGTGGTGAAATGGACTGTGTTGTGTTTTGAAAAACTGCTGTCATCAGAAAAATCACATTTTAGGAAGGCAGTCACAAAGGTACTCATAAAGGTGTAAATAGAATAGAACAGCATGCCAGAAATGGGTTTAACGCCCCCAAATTATTTATCCTAAGAATAAGAGGAGTAGGTAGATTTCCTCTGTGAGGCATTACATAGTTTTCCTGTGACAGGCAGTCTTTCTTTTTTCCTTTCAGAAGCGTAAGAATGAGACCATGAACAGAACAGCAGTGGAATTTAAAACCAAGAAAAAAGAACATTGCTTCCAGCTATTCACACTCATAATCTGTGAAATTTATGGCCTGAAAAGACAGCATTAAAATTGGCCATCCCTTCTTTAAAATGAGCTGGGGTTCTAGAACCCATTTAACAATTTTTTGCTTTTTAACATAAAAATATAGGCAGTGAAAAATCATATAGGAAGATGTTACATTAGAAAAAATTGGAGGATTTTTTTTTTTTTTTTTTTTAGTTATAAGGATTAGTCATTGACAAAACAAACACTAACTATGAGGGGAAGTTTTTGGCTTTTTCCTGGCAAACTCTCTCAGTTTTTTTGACCATGGCATCGTATTTCCATGCTTTCCAAAAAAAAAAAAAACCCAAACCACAACCCCAAAACCCAATAACAACAAAAAATCCCCAAAGCAAAAGTAACCTCAAAGGAGATAAAATTTAAAGGTATTTAATCAATGCATTTAGCAACTGAAAACTATCATGCAGAGGTTTCCATGACCTAACACCACTATACCTGGTGAGTAGAATGACCATTTCACACAAGGCACTGATAAACTACATTTGCTAAATGAGCCAAGGCCATTGAAACTAGAAAGCTTTGAAATAAGGAATTAATTCAGCTTGATGACAAAAAGATGAAGTACTTATTGAGCTCTACACAGCCTGTGTTAAATTTTAACTGTATTTTCAGTCATGATATGGCTGTTATAAGAAAAAACCCATTGACATCACAGCTGTCCAACATAATTTAGGAAGTAGGAAGTTTTCATTTAGTTTCAAGAACTGTTTGCATATCTGTAATAAGTTCTCATAACTTCTCAATAACTTCTCATGCTTTTTACTTAAATATGCAATAGAAGGCAGAGAAAATATGTGACTGGGGTCAATTTTAATGAAATAACTTAACAATGGAAACATTGGTATGCTCTCACCTTAGTCTGAAGGGAAGGGAATGCGTAAGCTGCAAAGGTAAGGAAGAGAATGTATAATAGAAGGTACAAGCTGAAATGTTAGCAACCGTTTGCAAGTAAGAACAAAGACCAAATATTCAGCAAAATGCAGGAGTGTGACAAAATAAGAAACCTGAGGACAAAAATGAGAGCAGGAAATGGCAGCTCTGCAAAACCATGGATTGTTCCATCCCACAATACTGTAAAGTTTTATTCTTCCATATCTGACCAGAATTTGGTTGGCCAGCACAGACTTATTGGGAGAAAACCCCAGAGTCAGTTAATGTGAAATGTCCACCTACCAGTGTGTCTCACCCTTTTATTGTGTATTAATGACAGATAATTGTTTTATGCTCCACATAGTCAATGTGTGATTTTGTCTTGGCACCACGGAAGACACCTTCCTAGGAGTGACTTAAGGAGCTGAGTCCTACAGCAAATGGAGCAGGAAGCTATGAATTTAATTTACATATTAAATCGGTTTAATATCTTCAACAGCTGTTCTTAAAAGTCTCCTTTGTATTCTACTCTTGACTTTAAGTGCTTTGTACAAACTAAACTATGGTTGTGTGAGCTTGTTAAAGAGGATGTTGAGCTTGGTGCTGAAGATATCTGCATACCAGGAGAAATATTTAGCTATAGTTTTACTCCAGCTAATGCTTACACAATAGAACTTAGCTTATTATTATCAAAGATTGTACTGAGCCTCCTTCTTATCCTCTGCCCCCCAAAAAATTTAGCTGGTAATTAAAAATTAAAAAATCTCTGAGAAACAGAACTACTTCAGTGAGTCATATAGTTCCTAGAATCAAGAATCACTGATAGCTCAAACTCTTCTGCCTTTTCTGGTGGATGAATATTGAATGAGTGGAAGCTGAGGGAGAAAAACTAACAGTTATCAATGATTAGACCACTTCTACAGAAATATTCCCCGTTTACCTCTTAAAACTGTGGTGACTTCCTCCCCAGTTGGCTTCTTTATCCAAAGTTGCTTTTTCTGGAACCGAAAAGATAAGAATGCTTAGAGATGTCAAGATACATGGTTTGCAAAATGTCATCAAAGCTCTCGGTTGCAGCAGGGCATTTTCTGATGCATTTATATCTGTGCCAATGAAAGTCATATTTAAGTGATCTAACAAACCCCTGCAGATTTTGATACCTTCAAAGAATAAGGCAGAAAAAACTAAACTCACAAGCCCTAAGAACTCAAGGTTTGGGAGCAGTTGCACCTTTCTCCCTTTGTGGACCAACACCTGAAGGAAGACTGAAATCTGCCTTCTGTTCAGGGTTTAATATCTCTGGAAGATGGTCATGATCTCCTCAAAGTCACTTTCAGCCTTTGTCTGACTTTCTTGAATCCATAAAGACACCCACAGAATATCCTCGTGAAGCCTTTCACTGCCATACACATATCTACAGGTATGTGAGGAAAAGTACAAGCATAGTGTAGTTCGACAACTAATTACAAGAAAACTATCTACTTTTTTGTCTAATGCTTCTTTAATCTGAGAGTAATCAGACCTTCTAGATTTTGAATTTGGGGTCAAGGTCACTGTTTCTGTTTATGTTTCTGTCAAGAACAGGAAAGTTTCATTGTTTGCCAGTTTTCTAGGACAGGCAAACAAATACTACAATTGCTGCGGTTAAACTCTATGCAAATTAGATTATTTTAGGTGTGCTAAGAGAACAGGAACGGTCCCATGTAGTTAACCGAGGAAGCTGGGAGGCCTGTTTCCTAGAGTTTTCTGACAGTAGTCTTCCCATGTTCACCCACACATACAACCACCTTCCAACAAAGATTCCCACACTATGACACCTTGCACGCTGAGGAAAAAGCCTGCCCCTCATGAGAAACCTACAGCTTTAGTGAGACAGCTAGGAAGCGTCACCTGCCCATAGTACACTTCATGCTCCCTGCTTTGACAGCTTCCTTGGAACACCTCTAACTGGCTTACCAGACTCCTTTGTGACTTTTATTTCATGAAGTTTTTCTGCACATTTTATTCCATGGTACAAAGAATGACTAGCAAGAAAGCAGAAGCATTATAGCTCACTGCTATTTTTTTCATTTCTGAAGGTGAAGAACATTTCTACAGAACAGATTTACAGGCTCATGCAACACTTTTCAGGAGCTGAGTTTCATCTAGGAAGTACAGATTTCTATCATTGCGCATATCACAGGACAAAAAAAACCCCTCAAACAACGTAATCTGTCTGCTTATTTATACAAGAAAATTGTGAAAAATCTTCCGGAGGAAAAGAGAGAAGTACATTGGAAATATACTACTTGAACAAAAAAAGATACAATAGGACTAGAGAGATTTATTGCAGTCTGAATATTGAGTAGTGTACATGACCCTAATAGTTTTCTGTTATCCATTGCAATGATTCAAGTGTTTCAGTCATCCAATATATAATGTCAACGTGACAAGCACCTTTGCAGGTGTTAACATAACAAATGTTATATTCGATAAGCTATACACATTTTTCTCTTTTAAAAACATCTTTTCAAGTATATACTGTCTTCAGAAAAAGAGCAAAGCAATGTTCCTTTCAGGCAAGGAGGAAGCAACTACCCTTGAGACGCTCCTCAAATGTAACTGGGGTCCTTTGAGTCCACAGGGGTGCTCTTAAGGTAATGAGTTCTACTCGGAAATATGGTAATTTTTAACGGCCCTAGAAATGCTTTGTAAGCTCCTGCTGGTTTTTATGCCAGCAGATTACATGTTTTCAATTTATAGTGGGTTTACTGTGATTCTTCAGCAGAGAACATCCTTTCCCAACATCCAGCACGTTTGTGTATCCACGCTTAAACTATTTCATTTCTAAATTGCTGTGCTATTTGTTGTTATAGGACTGCTGAACCAATGGCACAAGAAATTACATGAATGGAAAAGTAAATGATCTGTTCGCTAGTTTTTACGTTCATAGCTTATTTGGACTGCTTTGCATATCAAGAAATCATATACATTCATACCAGAGAACACAAAACATTCCAAATACCAAGGGATTTAGGATTAAAAGGGGAAAAAGAATTTTAGGATCATCCCCTGTGACTCAGATTTCCCATTACTGGCCCTTAAGTTTTTAGACCCTACAGCTGAATGCATGCACTTTAAATGTTGGTGATTATTACAATTTGCAAACTTACACCTTTATTTTTTTTCTCTGAAGACATCTTGAATTTGAACAATTTAACTCTGCAGATCTCCCAGCTGTGACAACTGCCGGCTCCACTGTCACCTGTCTAGTAACAGTCATATATTTAACTGTATCGCCTAACCGCTTACTGGTGGTAGATTTCCAATAAGTGATTTGGCCTAGGTTTTAGGCAAGACATCAGCGATTCTGTGTCCTAATAACACTCTGTTCAGCCATCCACCTCCTTTGCCTTTTAAGTTGTTTACTGACCAAGATAAATGAGCCTTCCCAGACAGAACAATGACAATAACTGGCAGATACATTGCTCACACAGCTGACCCTACTCAATTTTGAAACAAAATAAATCTGTGCTGTTTTGTTTTATGTATGACTTATTAAATTACTGATATATAACTTGTCTGCCCCAGATTGCAGGGCACCACTAATGCACTGAGCTGCAGACACTACGTAACCTTGGGGAAAAAAATAAAAATGTTTACATTAAAATTAACGTGAAGAAGAGACGGCTTCAGATGGAATGAGAGAAGAGGGAAAGGAAAAAAAGGCCGGTCTAATTGTCTTCTGGAACCCAATATGCTATCAACTGCCACATTCTACAAAGCAGCTCATGTCTGAGAAAGACAGGTATGACACACTAAAGATATTAATTCAGAAGGTGGAGTCTCAATGCTTCAGAAATTACTGTATCCGAAGACTTTCCATTGAACTTCCGTAACTCTGAAATTTCCTGTGAAAGCATTGTAGTTATTGCTGTTTTGAGAAAGACCCATAAGAACTATTAATTTGAGGATAAATATTTTCAGCTAGACCCACAATTTAGGAAACACTGGGTTATGAACTCTCTTAGCTGCTTCTTATGGAACATGCGGCATGCTGGTATTAGGGTCAGCAAAACAAGACCTTTCTTAATTATATACAACTCTTATTCTAATCTAATTAATGGAGAACATTAAAAAAAAACAAAAGAGAAAAAAGAAAATTATTATGAGCTTGCAAAACAACCCTAAAACTATCTAGTATATCACTTCCAGACAGGGTAGACATTTACTCTATCAATTATCCCCATACACCTTTTGGCTTTCTTTACAAGAACACCAAATAGAAAAAGCCAGAATGGACCCCATCAGGGAGAGTCTGTATGACACAGAGATTTATTCAGGAAAAGCTTTATAAATTAACAAACTGAAAACAAACCTCTCCAGAAAGCCCTTGGAAAATACCAGTATCAACATCTAGGACACGCAAATGAACAAAATTAGAGCTTTGATACTTTCTTCAGGGTTTTTTTATTCTGTATTTCTAATAGAAATGTATGTTGTTGTTTATTGCGTTAGAAGAGAATGTTGTGTAATAATGAAATTAGAGAAAACTGAGGAATAAAACACCCATTACTCCGAAAGAACACAATTCCCTCTCTCCATATAAGCAAAGGGATATTTCACTCTTGAGTTTTCAGATATTTGTAGTTTGTTTGACATGGGGTTTTTCATAAAGTAACCCCTAGATGCACACCAGACTCTGCTCCAGATTTCCCGTGCCCCCAAATATATGACCTCTTCTGGGACTTTATTGTGTGCATAGATACTCTGATGCATAAAGTCATCTCCAGTGCTCTTCACATTCCGTTAGCAAGAATACAGATAATTTATAAATAATCAACATAGTGGATGGATAAAACATAAATTACCATACTAGTCAGAAAATACTCTAACATGGCCTGCAGTGCTAATCCTATCCAGTGACTCCCTCACACTCTACTTCCTACCAGTTTGAGGGCAGCTTCTTAAAACAACACTTAAAGAGCCACATATGTATGTCATAACAACTGAATTTTATGTGTTGGATGAGGCTGATGGAGTCAGAGAAGTGCCAAGCCACTCAACATCTTCTACATTTTCTTATAGCAAAACCCTGAGTAATTCTCTTAATTCAATTTTTCCCTCAACTATTTTTCTCTGACCTCACAAATACATCGCAAAAACTAGATAGACAAATCTCAGAGGCTTTTGCTGAAGGCAGCTATAAAAATTCAAGTTCTCAGTTTTCACAAGACAAGAAGAGGCAGTCAGATAACTTCAGACTGGAAAAAGACAATGAATTCTGCTGCATGAGTAGGGGCTCAAGCATTCTCTGGAGCTCTAAGCTAAAATTGCGGTTTAAATTCAGCCTCATGACCTCAGTCATAAAGTCACACAAAACACAACAGTCAAAAAGACACCTAACTTGCAACCACACTAACTAAAATTACAGGGACAGGAGTTCAAAATGAACACACGGACCAAGATCCAAAATATAATGGCAAGAGGTTTTTTCCAAGCACTTCTACCTGTAATGATCAGCTATATCAAGTGATAAACAATTTAGCTTAAGCATTTTGTGCTAGATCTTTTAAAACAAGTGAAAAATACATTTTTCAAATCTATGGATTATTTTTAAAACACATTTTCATGTTTTTAAGCAACAACTTAATCACGGACTCTTTTACTTACCCGATACCTTTATTGTTTTAGATGTTCACCAACAAGAAGTCACTTCCTTTATCTCCTTTCTGAGACAATAGTTGATTCCAAGAGACACTAAAATAACTGTAATTAAATATCAGTCCAAGAAATATTCCCAGTGCATCTTCCTGCTTTGCAACATCCTTTATTCTCTCTGCATTTTCAGAGTTGGAGGTTTTCCACTTCTTTTCTTTGATATCCTGACACAAGACCTAGTTGAGCAGCAGACAAAATTTATAAAGCCGCAAAAATGCATATAGAAAGGAAATGTTTTTGATTCAGTTTTTAGTAGTTGTAGCATGCTGCATGTTAACAACAGGCACCTGGTTACTTCTCCAAGATCTCACTAACTTGTGTTCTAACAAAAAAGTGCCACCTGCTTTAACACCTGATTCCAGAAAAACTTTGGTATTTATAAACAGGGGTGTAGATCCATGGGAAGATGTATTTTATTGTCATATTTGGCTAACATTTCTTCACACGCTCTCATTATTTCTGCAGTAAGGCTCATTTGGCCATCTCATCCACCTACATCATGCCCGGTGAGAATCAGTAACTTTACATCAAGCATTGCTGTCTTAGCAACACAAAGTAACTAACCCATGCAATTTCATTTCAGGTAGTACAGAGAGTAGTCTGAGCAGGAAAAATTAAGGCATGCCAGCCATTTGGGTACGGTGAGCTGCTCTTGGCTTATTTTTTATACCTGCTGATAAAGATTTCAAGCAGCTTTTCATAAAAAAACCAAGGAAAACTCCAACATGATGCTACCAGGGTTTCCAGGCAGCTCTAGTTCCACCCCACACTTCATCCCTGCCACCTTATTTTCACCCTCCCTGTGTTTATTGTTCTGTCCAACCTCAGAAGCTGCCCTGCCTATCAAGAAAAATATGAAGATAGATATGGCAGTATGAACACACGTTGAATCATGAGCCCTGACTCCGCGGGTTGTCCAGCTGGTTTAGCAAGCTGCATGCAATACAGGGAAGGCAGACCATGGCTGGAAAGCAAGAAAGAGAAATGAAGCCTCCAGCTCAAGAACTGTTTGATAAAAATTCATTTCTTAATTAATTAGTAGCTTCCTTTCTGTGACTAATATAAAGTTTAAATCAACTTCAGACAAAGCCAACTGTATTTTCTTAATTGGCGTCTGAATTATGTTCTCTGCCTTCTGCATCTTTCTTTGTTTAGGCTAAAAGCTCTGTGTTGCTCTGTGGCAGATTTAATGGGGATTTCAGTGTTCCGTTTTCCCAGTCTCAGAGAAACCCTGCTTTGTTTCATGAATGCAAACTAGTACACTTGAGAAATTCACTTCTAATTTACGATTTTAGTCCATACCCCCACAACTTAGCCCCAAATCTTAAAGCAAGCAATCCTCACTCATGAAAGTTCTTCTGCCTTAAAGACAGCAGTCATAAAAGTCCTTCTGATGAGTTGAGTTTTGTGGAAAAATGAAATAGGATAAAGATTGGCCTACTAAAATAGTAATATAAGAGAAGAAAGAGGAAATAGTTTCTGACAGTGCCAAAGTGCATTTTATCTTTCTGAAAGACAGCCTAATAGAGTAGCGTGCTTTATTTGTAGGATACATTTGCTATGTTCATTTCTTCAATATAATATCAGTGGCGCCTTCTGCACATTGAACAGTTCCTCAGGCAGTAAGACTGCGTTTGCCAGGTTTAGCACAGTGTAAATGATATTGCATGTCTTCATTCCATTTATTCCCAATCAAGTGAGAGCATTAGTTGAAATGCACATTTTAAAACTTGTTATTTTTTAAATGAATGCAAGAAGTATGATGGGCAGCATCCAAAACGGTGTCGTTGTCAAAATGGAGCTCAAGGAATGACAGAGTTCCTTAAGTGGTTTCTGTTTAGTCTGAAAATCCTTACAGGTTGGAAATATGGTATTGGCAAAAGTCAGGGTCAGTGCTCAAAATGGTGCTCTGAGACTGCATTAAAAAGCAGACAATTCCTGATCAAACACCTTTGTGGTTTCAATACTATGTACTTCCCTCTATCATTTCACCTTTTCTTTCACTAACGAGTGCAAAAAAATTAGATTTTGAAAGATCCTGACATCATATCCAGCAGGTAAGACAATTCATGATCTTACAGCTCCTTTACCTTCACTCTCTGTTCTCTCTGAACAGCCAATATCTCTTGCCTGTGAAGACCATCCATTATCATGGTGACAGTTATTGATTTTAATTAAAGCAGCAGAAAGAAGCTGAAAATATTAAGCCCTATTCTTCCACATTCTGGGTATCAAAATAAATCGTACTGAGAATTTACACTGACATTTATTCCTGTGTCTACAGCTACAGTCAGTCTGCACAAGAGGTGTCAACAGGGCACTCCAATGGCTTTAATTAGTTAGAAAGCTGATTTGATCGTAGGGACAACATGTAATAATCTCGGCACCAGCAACTCACCAGGAGAAGGGAGTCCCTATTGCGTTGAAAAACTTGGTGGACGGCAGTAGTTACTCAACGTGTTTATGTAACCAAGCAAGGTGTGTTTACCCTTTGGGTTTTTTCTACTATTGCTTATTTCATGTGTGCAAAGAGAGCAAGTGTCTGGGCTAACATCTAGCTACTCACAATCACAATTTGACATGCCTGCCAACTGCTTAAATCTAACTGGCCATGGAGAGGGAAAAGGCTTTTTTCCTGGAATAAGAGACCTAGGTATACATAGAAAAAAATTAATAAAGGCTGCTCCTAAGCCATATATTCCATAAATGATTCCCAATATCGTTTATAAGCAATAACTAAATTTTGACATCCCCAAGTTGCAGAAAAGCATTTGAATCACAGACTTTAGAGAAGCAAATGGATTCAGAAATATCGTGTTTCGTGTAAACTTGCCCAATGTGTTTTTGTTGACAGTTTGGGTTTTTTTGCATCCTGTCAGGAATAGCTCCTTGTATCACAGCTTTTCTGCCATGTGAGAAGTGATAAAATGATGTTCAGAAGGCACAGGGCATGACATTTGTTAAAGTGTCGGATTAAAATGACTGCTGCTGTAATGCTCAAAAAAATCCATTGATTTCTCAACCTGCACCTAATCAATGGGGTCAAATTGATTTTAAATGTGATCCCTCTATATTTCAGAGTAAGCTGACTGATAGACTTCTGCAGCCTTTCTTCCTTTTTTTGAGATTTCAGGTCTCTATTGCTGTGTGGATGGGTTGGCAGAAATTTTTCTGTGCACTGCATTTTCACTGTGGAATCTCTGCAGAAAAATAAAGTGGTTCCTTTTTCCCAAATGTTACCACATGCAAGTGCTTAGATATTAATTGGAATTTTTATTTATCAGGGCAACTTTCCCTACTTTCTCTCAAACAACAAAAAGGTGATATAAAATCCATAATGGCCTTGTTCCATCTGTAAATCCATCTGTTTTTTAGCACGTGCCCTTGAAGTACTGATGCATTTGGGAAAAAAACACATTAAAAATAAACAAGTTTAATACACAGTATTACAGTTTTGGAATGCAAAGATCCATCACATCTTGCAAGGAAAATTTGCACTGCATTCCTGTAACAGATAGCCTCATCATGCAGATCGTAATACATTGTTGTCATCTGACTGCTTGTTCATTTCTCTACAATATCATTTGAAAAATACCTCAATTCAACAATGAAAGATATAATAGAAGAGCCATTTGGAAGCTTGACATTTATCCATCTCTTTCTAAGCATTTGTGGATTTGGCTATTTCCCTCATAAATCCTCCTCTGATTATCTGCGTGCATCTTACAGGCGCAGAGATCTCAGAGGACCTGATGTGACTGCGACTCCTTCTGGAACAACATGTCAAACAACCTTTACTGTCCCCGCTGGCTGAGTGACAGGTATTGAGCACAGGTAGGTGTCTCTGATGAGGGTCATAGAGGAGAACCATCTGCTTCTGATGCAGTTCTGAAGTCAAACAAAAGCAATTCCAAGCTAGTAAGGAGCACCATTTGAACCAGTGACTCTTGTCCCTATACAATACTGTTAAGTAAGAGATTCACCAAGTGCAACAATTTTCTGTGCCACCTAGAGAGAGACTTGGCAGAAAAGTGGTGTGAAATTAACAACTGTCACTTACTCACTCAGTTTGCACAGAGAAAAATTAAATTGTTTCCACTCATTTTTAGCTTTGACAAGGGAAACAGGATGATAATGTTTCCAGCGTGCATTGTCTGGGGGAGGCTGCAGCATAAACATCCATCAGTCCTGAAACCAATTACTGCTCTTCTAATGTCCGTCACAGCAGATACCATTTTCTATGTATGAATATTCATTAATCAGACCACTACACATTGCAAATACGGTCAAAGAGGCTTTCCTTTCCATGAAATACAGGCTAAAACTTACTACAGTAAAAATACATCGTGATTTATATGGTTCAGTTTTGCCAGCATGTCGCGATTCATTCACATTGCTGCTGGAAATTCTCTAGACATGTCACTTTTTGGCTTGATCTGAGTTAATGACCAAAGTGACATGCACAAAGGATTTGGGGAAGGTTTTCTGTCTTTGTCTTCTTTTAGGGAATGACCCTTGAATCACAACATGAACAGAAGAAAAATAGAATTTCAGAAACCTTGTGCAGCTAAGAGATGAGTACACTGAAAAGTGAAGAGAACAATGAGTGCTGAATTTCATGCTACTCTAAGATGTAATGAAAAAATCAAATTTTTTCCTGACAACATGAATCTTTCCAGCTTTTCAAGACCTCCATCTCTCCATCTCAGCTGACAGAATATCACCTTGGGGTTATATTGAACAGAAGAGCTATTGATTAGAAAAGCATTTGCAGATTAGGCACCTTGAAAAAGAGTTACTCAGCAATCTCTCTTAATTGGATATGTTCAGCACTTGAAACTTAATTTCTGTCTCCGTTTAAGTGAGTCAATAACGTGGAAGCAGCTAGAAAACAGATCTGACACAATAAAACTGCAATTCTATTCCTATTTTCTTGGATCAGTCTAGTCAAACGCAGAATCTGTCTGCCTTTATTTCAAGCCAAATAAGCACTGGCCTCATGCTCTGTGGAAAGGCTATAAAGGTTTCCATTTAGCACTGTACCAGGGAGTCATGGACTATAACAAGTTTACAGAATCACAACATCACATTGAATCCAGGAAGAAATCTCGGGTTATTGTCTAGTTCAAACCACTCAGCTCATGCAGGCTCAGCGAAAGCAGGTTGTGCAGAACCATATTCCGTTGGAGTTTCAATATCTGAAAGGATGGGGATTCCACAGGCAGTGTGTTCTGGTGCTTTGACTCTTCCTGTAGCAAATTTTTTTTCTTATGCTGAGGCTTCACTTCAAGGCTAAAAAAATCCCAGCTTTCTCAGCCTCTCCATGTATGTCCCAATATGTACTCCCCTAATTATATTTGTAACCTTTGCTCTCTTCCAGCCTATACTGGTGCATGGGGTTATTCTTCACCAGGTGTGAGACTTCGCACATGCCTCTATTGATTGTAATGAAATTCTTGTTGGCCTATTTCTCCAGCCTGTCGAAGTCATTTTGAGTGGCAGCACGGGCATGTGGTTTATCAACCACTCTTCCCAGTTCTGCATTTTCTGCAAACTTGCTGAGGGTACATCCTGCCCTGTAGTCTAGATCAAGAATAAAGGTATCAGTTTCAGTATTGTCTCTGGGCTGCACCACTAGTGATTGGTGTCCAGCACCACTAGTGACTGTCATTTCACGAGCATAAAGTTCTGAGACCAGCAGTTCAGCTATGTTTCAGTCTATCTCCCTGTTCACTGATTCAAAGCATACTTGACGAAGAGGGAGTTGGCAGTGTTGGTGGACAGGAAACTCAACATGAGCCAGCAGTGTGCCCAATGGCCCAAAGAGGGCCAATGGTGTCTTGGCCTGCATCAGGAAC
>VWPV01016804.1:17579-88122 GCA_013389885.1 Geococcyx californianus | reverse complement strand
AGGCTTGACATTAGGAAGAAGTTCTTCACTGAGAGGGTGATTGGCCATTGGAATGCGCTGCCCGGGGAGGTGGTGGAATCACCGTCCCTGGAGGTGTTTAAGGAGAGATTGGATGAGGCTCTTAGTGCCATGGTGTAGTTGACAAGTAGGAGTAGGTGTAGGTGTTGGGCCATAGGTTGGACTCAATGATCTCAGGGGTCTTTTCCAGCCTTACTGTGATACTGTGATAATGTGATACTGTGAACATTTTGTCTGTTATTGGCAGCTTTTGGAGATCATGTACTCCAGAAAAATAGGATTCTGTTAAATTTAGTTTTGGTTATTATTGAGCTACTAATCCTTACCGCCTGTTACATGAAGAATAGGGCATTGGCTGTTCCTAAACAAGATGACTGTCTATACTAATTTTGTCAGTTCTGCTCCTAAGTTCTGTAGGAGAAGATACAGCAAATTGAAAAAGCATCAAGAGCCATTATACAATGTAAGGAAGCTCATTGTGTTTTTCCCCTCTGAAGGCTAATATGCTAATGTTACTAAAGCAGAAATATCGAGCACATTTTCTGAAAAACAACATGACCTTTAATGGGAAAAGAAAAAAAATTCTCCTTTTCCGTCTGCTGTACAAAACAGAGGGTTCCTGATTGAAAAATACAGCAAATCTGAGTCTCAAGCTAACATCTGGAGTCCTGAACATCTGTAGCTTGAACAATCCAAAAGCAGAATATTTTCATTAAGCAACTTTCAATACGGATGTTTACACAGTACTAAACATAAAGAGGTAAAATTTTACAGTACTAGCAAAAATAGGATGGAGAAAGTGCACTCAAACATATGTTTCAGTTTGGATTCATCCATTTACTCATTTTCAGGGTTATGTAACCTTTTTAATTTTAAGAAAAACAGCACCTATTAAGTATTTAGAAAGACCTGAACACTTCATGACTATTCTATTAAGAAAAAGCAATTATAACTCTCCTGCACCGACTTCAGAGAAGGAATAACAAATTTCCCATATGTAAAAAATTGGACACAACCTCCCAGGATTCTGGTCTTTCTGATCATTGGGCTTAGAGCGGTGTACGTACCTCTCCACATGTTTGACAGCACTGTTTGTAGTTGTTGAGGCACATAGCTCTGCAGGAACATAGAAATAGCTGACCGTTCTTCTCTTACTTTGTATGACCGGCGACAGAACGAGAGGACACAGTCTCAAGCTTTCCCAGGGGAGGTTTAGGCTTGACATTAGGAAGAAGTTCTTCACTGAGAGGGTGGTTGGCCATTGGAATGCGCTGCCCGGGGAGGTGGTGGAGTCACCGTCCCTGGAGGTGTTTAAGGAGAGATTGGATGAGGCTCTCAGTGCCATGGTGTAGTTGACAAGTAGGAGTAGGTGTGGGTGTTGGGTCATAGGTTGGACTCGATGACCTCAAAGGTCTTTTCCAACCTTATGATATTGTGTGATACTGTGAACTTCTGTAAATTTCAACATTTTGCTCATCCAAGTCCCATTGCACAGCTAAAGTTACCAAAAGGATTGGTGCCAAGTGAAAGTAAAGCTCTCTTAAAGGTTGTTTATGGTGGGGAGTTTTGTATCCTTTGTTTGCCTTGACACGTGATCACTTCATCCATAATCCTCCTCTGCAACAAGAGAGTCAAACTTCCTAAATGATAGGACTAGAGGTAATGGCAGGGAGATGTGCCAGGACAGGTTGGGTATTAGGAAGAGGTTCTTCACCCAGCGGGTGGTGCAGCACTGGAACAGCTCCCCAGGGAGGTAGTTGTGGCACCGAGTCTGCCAGCGTTCAAGCAGCATTTGGCCAATGCCCTCAGTCACACGGTGTGAATGTTGGGAGTGTCCTGTGTAGGGACAGGAGTTGGACTTGATCCTTTTGGGTCCCTTCCAGTTCAGGTAATTCTGTGATTCTATAAATACTTTCCTTCCCAAACAAAGAATTTGTCATGATTTTTTTACTGTGATAACATGATGTGTGCTAACAACTCAGATTTGGTGCCACTACTGTGACAGAATTTTTTTTCGTCACGCAGTTATCTTTTGAAGGGTATTAGTCACTGCCAAAGTTGACCTGTTAGCCTTATTGTTAATGGTTAATAAACCATTTTTCATTACTTAATTTATACCAAATATTAAACTCTAAAGGTTATGCTAAATGTTCCTGATCCTAGACTCCAAATCTAAAGATGCAAGTGTGAGAAAGGTGAGAAACATGAAAGCAGCACACAGATATTACTTTGGAGAAAGGGCAATGCTTCATCTGAAGAAGTATTATCTTCAATATCTTTTTGTGCCGTTGGCGGAACATACCCACTGATTGTGCTTCTAATCTCAAAATAAGTTGGCAGGTTTGCCCTTTTCTAGCTGAAATATAGTCTCTTCTGGGAAACCTTTACCAACACATCTTGAGAATTGCTATATCCTGTTAAAGGCTGTTCACTGGTATTTGTAGTATCTTAAATACACATTGCATTATTACAGGTGAATTTTACATTTGCTTACAGTAAAGATTAGGTTGGAAATAAAAGCCAGATATCCACAGGGCTACTTTATTTAGGAAGCAGACTCATTACTGTGCTGGACTATTGCTGAATACTGTGGAGTGTCTTCAGGAACAAAAAAGTCAGCTGCGGATGGAAAACAGATAATTGTCAGAGCAAGAGCATACCACAAACATTTTAAACAGAAAAGGCAAAAAACCAGAATGACTGACAAGCACACCAGAGGGATATTAAAAATTATTCTCAAAGATTTTTTTGTCTTTTCCCCTGGATGGCATTAGGAAATTCCTCTTCATGTAGCAAAAGGATTGTTTGGGTTTTTTCTTAAGCTGATCACATGAGGAAATACAGGATTTCATTGCTTTCATGGAGAAGGAAAATGCATGTTAGCCTCATTTAATGGTTGGGAAAATTTACCTTGGCTTCAATCAAGTAATTTAAAAAAATCTGCTTGCTTGCAATAATAAAGAAACTCTACCAGAAACTAATGCATTCATTAAATTTTCCCTTTAGGGCTTACAAAGCAGTCTACACTCCATTTTAGTCATAAATCTACCCTGGGACATTTAACGTCAACAAAATTTAGGTTTTATATTTGTAATATTTTTAAGGTACCCATTTGTGTTTATCACGGTAGCAAAGGGCTGCAATAGTTTAAAAAAGAAAAAGAAAAAGAAAAAGAAAAAGAAAAAGAAAAAGAAAAAGAAAAAGAAAAAGAAAAAGAAAAAGAAAAAGAAAAAGAAAAAGAAAAAGAAAAAGAAAAAGAAAAAGGAGAAGAAAACCAAACCAAACAGCTTCAAATTCTTTTAGAATCAGAAGTTAAAAGTTTGGTAAAATAATTCCACTAGATGAATCATTGTGAAGTGTGTTACAGCATTGGTTGACAGACCTCTGACTGTTACAATTCAGACAAAACCCATAAAATAA
Source organism: Geococcyx californianus (assembly GCA_013389885.1). Lineage (NCBI taxonomy): Eukaryota > Metazoa > Chordata > Aves > Cuculiformes > Neomorphidae > Geococcyx > Geococcyx californianus. Next base: position 84,684 of record VWPV01016804.1, on the reverse strand, counting down.
ATTAACACAATGGTTGATTATCTTCCTACCCATTCTCCCTCTCAAAGTACTTATCGTGGTTTTTTTGTGCTTTTTCTAAGCCTGTGTACAGGCACAAGTAAGGCAAGTATATGATTTTTTCAAATTATTAAAAACATCCATAAAAGCAACTCTGCTGACACCTGCCATGTGTTCTTAGGATAAAAGACAAGTGTCACTAGAAAGTAATTGCAAATGAAATGCCATGGCATGTAATTATTGATTCCCTTTTATGTTAACAGACACATTCAATAGGTAAGATTGGTCAAAATGGTTTTATTAAACATGTTTTGGTTAAGAATTCGAATACAGGTATTCTAAAGAGAATGTTTACGTGAGTGGAAAAAAAGTCAGTTGACCTTGTATGCAACTGCATACATCGATTTGGAAACAGCCTCAACAGGTCTCAAGTCAGTCGCACTGAGAATGTCTCATCCTATTTATTTCTCATTGTGAGCCAGCAAGTCCTGTTCAGTGTTCACTTGCTCCTGCAGCTCTGCGGAAGCAAAAGCCATGGGCTCAGGAATCCAGTAAGCAAGCAAAACAGAACAGAGAAGCCTTCTCAGTTTGTGATAGTCTTAAACCAAGTGCTATGCACTCACCTGCAAAATGAAAAATCCATTTAGCCTACGTGTTTTGTGAAAAAAAAAAAAAAAAAAAAGACACGATAAATTCAGATTGTTTGCAAGTATCTCTTAGCTTGCCCATCACAAAAAATATTAGTTTCCAATATTTATTGCAAAAGACACAACCTTTATTACTATTAGTGATCCAGTCATAACCAATGAAAATATGCCAAAATCTTTATTCTTAAGATTTTAGAATTAAATACATGCGTAGAGCAGGGCCAGATTTTAAACAAGAACTACAATTTGTAACCTTCAATTATAAACTTCTGATAGTTAGGTTTATAAATGTATCTTTAAGGTTAATTTAATGACATAAGGTTGAGTACACTGTTAACCTCAGTTGAATAAGTTTTCTTTGTATACGCTGCAAGTCCTTATTTAAGCTTCCCACATGTCTGTACACCTCTTGTACTGGAAATCTGTACATACTAAACCCAATAACAGGCAGAAACCAGATATATGTTACTACAAGGGGGTTACCTTTATGTGACTCTTCAAGGTCATGTGTTTTACTGAGTGAGGTTTGAGTCTGGGTGTCCTGAGTATTCCCTCAACACTTGATACACGTAAGAAGTCACTCATGTCTCTGAGAATACAAGACACAGTTTCACATCCAAAACATATTCTGCTCAATGGACACTCCCTACTTTATCAAGTAAATCGAACCAAACACACCTAAACCACTGAATTATGGCGGTTTGACCATTTTAAAAAATAAGAATGGCTTGATTTTGAAGGGGAATTTTTCTGAGAAAAATCTTCAGCCTTTGATCTCCTTTCATTTTGGTTACTGAAGGAGAGAAAAAAAATGTTGGGAAAGAAAGTATGAATAATGAGATAAATTCCCCATTTGTTTTTCTTATAAGAAATGAGAAAAATAAATTTCAGAACTTAAAACACCCACAAAACTTTCAAAAAATAGATCTGTAATTTTATATATGTCTGACAGCTGAAACTGATAAACTGAGAGACGCTACTTAAAGGCAAAAATCACATGCATGGTCCACACTGATTTTAGTTCACAGAAGTAAAAAGGAATAAAAAAATGCTCCAGGACAGTAATTACAGAATAAAGTATAGGCGTTTATATTCTCAAATATGAGTCAGTCTGCAACTCAATGAAATGTTTCTCACTTTTCTAAAAGGCGTTCTGCAATAACGATATGTACATGGTAACTGAGCCTATGAGTTAGGCCTACAGAATAAATATGGTTATGTGTCTCTAAAACCTTATGAACTGAAAAGATATTTTAAAGGATTTTCTAGGCAACTGGACTCCAGGAAACGTGTTTTGACAGTATGTTTGGAAAACAGGCAAATTGTTTCACACAAGGCAATATGCAAGAGGCGGAGAGAGCCGTAAGAAAGATCAAGCAAGAGTAAGTGAAGAAGAGCATGAGCGAGTGCAAAAGCACGCATGGGTGCGTGGAAAAGCAGTAGGAACAGCAACAGTGAGGGCAAATGTGAGCAAATGAGGGCAGGTGTGAGCAACAAAGCATGTGGGAGAAGGAGATATTATCTTAAATGTTCAGTAATGTCAGCTATTAATAACAGAGGTAGGAAATTAACTTGTCTCCAGTGAACTGAGTTTTGACCCGCTTATTACAGAAGTCAAACAAGCTAAAAATGTTGGGCTGGGAGCACTGAAGTTCAGCTACTAACACTATGTTTAAAAGTAGTGTCAGTTAGTTAGATGAGAAGGTAATTAACAAAAACAGATCAGCAGAACCCAGGAAGAGCAAGGAGGGAAACTCCTATAGCTAATATAGGTTAGAGGCTTCAGTTGCTGGTGATACACTGTTACACAGTTTATATTGTTCCTTTGACAGCCTCCAAAGCAAAGTTTGCAAGCACATGTTCATTGAATGACATTGTGGATTTATATAGACACTAAAACTCCTGCCCTGGAGTGCTCCTGCTAACCGTTTGTCTTTTATTCAAGGCCAAGCCTACACTAGATACTATGAACGAGGATGAATTCATGAGAGCCCTGAGCCAGCAGCACGGATCAACTGATGCACAAGGGTGTAGTGGCTTCAGTCATCTCCCACTGACACTCCACAGTCTCAGGCAGAAATGGAGCTCTAGGACTGCTTCTGAAAGCAAATAAGTAGCTTGGACCAGTGTTTCCTACACAGAAAGGAAAGCACCTGTATTACATGCAAAGTGAAGGCAAAACTAAGAGTTGCTCCAGAAATGCAGATGGAAATTAGCTGAAACTAGCTTCAGTCCTTGCAAGAACCAGTTGGGTTTTGGTTTCACTATGGCTGAATTACTGTATCCTGTTACATGTTTATATGTCCATGACTTGCACATTTGGTACCTTTTGAAGCATATCTACAACCTTCAACTTCATCCTTCTGCTACCTATCCCATATGATGCCAGGAGTTCCTCTATTCATTGTCAGAAGATAAAACAGGTGCACCTGCCATTTTACATCGGGCAAGCTAAGATGAGTTTAAGTCATGCTGTCCTTGCAGGCAAGTAAGAAAAAGCTGGACTGGCTCAACAATTAAGTTTCCAGAATAACACTTGAAAGTTGGTAACTACTACTGTGTGCCATTCCTTGTTTTTAATTTTAATTGAAAAGAGTTTTAGCCTCCATTCTAAAACTAAGAACTGAAAAGACATCCAAATCACTGACCAAAGGTAGCACTTGTAGCTATGTTGCATTGCATAAGATTTAAAAAACTAAGCCAAACTAAACAGGAGTGTTTTACCAAACATTGCTCAGCCTTCTAGAAGCACTAAAATGCTTCTGCCAAAGGCAGAGTAATTCTAAGAGAACTAAAAAAGCCTTTTCATATCTCTGGGATTAATGCAGTAGGTAGCTTTTCACTCTTTGCTCATTATAAAATGAGCTCAGCTGAGTAGTATCTAAAAGTCGTTAACTTCTGGCAGCAGCTCGGTGACATATGGAAAGAACTGGTGACCTCAGCTCACTTTCTAGAACATCCAACATTTCTCAGTTGTCAGTCCCAGCAGAAAGACTACAGTTTGAATGCAGACTGGAGAGCTGCTTTCTACACCATTTTTTTTCTATTACAACTCGTGGAATTTGAAAACTAAGAGATGAGCTACATCTGTGACTGCTGGAGATACCTTCCCCGAGTACCACACATCAGTTTCAAATTAGGTAACTTGGCATCTGCTCCATGGATACTGACTTAAAGGCAAAGGGATTTTTTTAAAACAAAAACCAAACACCAAACCATTATGTCCTTTTAACAGCCACAGGAACATATTCGATGTGCTTACTGCTCAGTTACTCAGTTTCTCCTAAAACATGGCGTTTCAGTTCATTTCTTTCTCTTATATCTTGAAGAGCTGCATAAAGTGTCATATTTTCTTTTAATCATAGCCACATCTGCAAGAAAGTTGGATTTTCCAGCAAATCAGATCTACCAAATAGCACTAACACACAACTCCACCTAAATACTTTTTTAAAAACATGCAGGCAACTTGATAAGATTCTGCTAAAGTTTGGGGTTTTTTTTCTATCATAGAAAACACCCATTAAAACATACAGCTTTTGGATGAGAAAACTTGTGGTTTGGTCAGTGGCTTTATCCATCCAGTGGTGAAATACATTTTCTCTTCAGAATGGGCAGTAGCATTTTCAGACCTGTGGCAGCCTGTGAGTTGAAAGAGGATAAACATATATAGAGAGGCAATATCTATTGTAAACTAAGCCAATACACTGGGAGAGGAAAACCCACACCAAAAATGCTGACTGTAAAGTCTTCTTCCAGTAAGCACTGACACACATAAGTTCTTGAGGATCTTCTTCGCAAAAGCTGCTGCCATGTTTTATGTTATTTAAGTGGCAGAGGTGGAATCTAGATCTGTACCACAAAGTAGTCCCTGTGAAATTCCCTTTTACACAAAAAACTCCTACATGTCTTCCTTCTCATTGGAACAGACAAACCAAAATCTTTATGGTGACACATTGTTACAAGAAACTATTTTGGCTACTAGCTTCAACCACTCATGTATTGTGTTTGAATTCAGTATTAGGTTGTCCTGCCCTGTGCTGTTCCCTGATACCATTCACACGCCTGCATTTATCCCAAATAGAAATAAAACCTAAACCTAAAAGACCTAACTAAGCCCCTTTGCCTTAGGGTGTGCAGTTGTTTTTCCTCAACTTTTCTTCTGTAAATAGAATAAAACCAGCCAGTGACAGAGAAGATGCCACAACACTTTGCTCATGTTGTTTCTCTTGAACTCAAGTCAAGACACTTAGGAATGAAAATACATGGTTTATTTGCTATGACATACTTAGTATGAAAGGCATGTTTCACTTCCATTACTGCTCTTTACCACCAATCTTGTAACCACTGAGTAATTCAGCGCTGCCTACACCATGACAGCTAGCAAGCCTGACATGCACAGCTTGGTTTCTCTGTGGTTTAATTCATTGCAACTCAAGATCCTGTACTCAGTCCAAGTAGTACAGTGTGAAATCAGGACAGCTATTTTTCTGTAAATTCAGGACCCATTGCTGGCAGGTTAGGACCATGATATCGTTCAGATATCAGGAGATGTTTAGACATAACACACTTCTGTCAGTGAAAACATATATTCCTGTAACTTAATGTTATAAGAAGAGGTCAGCTGTATTTCAAATAGGTGGAAGTGAAAAAAGCTAGAAGGAAAAGTAGTAGACAAGCTTTAGTCAAGGGCTTTCAGCTTCTATTTAATTCTGTTAACTATAATAAATATTGAAGAAAGAAACTCATTGGATCCAGAACATCTAGACAGGGTAAAGTGGTAGCTTAATGGCACATTGAAAACCTTGGCTGCTAGAGGAGAGTCTGAGATGAGATGAGCCGTCTCAAAGGACATCAGAGGGGTTTTCAAGAACAGAAACAGACCTCAATGCTGCCTCAGACATGGGAAGTGAAGATCAATGCCACGTTTGATTAAAAACTAATTGAAGAATCGTGCTGATAACTATAAATATTTTGTTAATTTTGACAGGAGAGAAGGTCATAGACCTTTCAGCCTAAGACCATTATATCAGCTGCAGCTGTTTGCAGGCACAAATACAGAAGTCTGCTGTCAAAAAACCCACTTAAAGCTGTACTATAATGTAACTTACAGTAGCATAGTGGCTCACTTAAACCACAAAGTATGCATAAATGCTTCCCTTGTACAATGATGGGAACATAATTATAACCTTTGCTATGCTTTTGTAGAGAGCTTATTTGCCTTTTTAATTTATGACAAAAGTCTTCTCAGTTTCAGATAAAGTGTAAGACCTCAAAAGAAAAATCTGAAACTGTCATAAAACTCTAATACCTCACCCCTGGGTGGGAAATGAGGAAGAATTTCTGACTACTGAAGATCATGTTTGATGTCTTGCTAGCCTCCTAGGGAAGTATTTTCAAATATAGATTTCAGAAAACACTACCGAAATGCAAGAAGAAGGTAGTTGTCCTGGAAGGTCTTAAGTACGCAAGAGCTTTGAAACACAAGACCATCTTTCTGCCATTCTCTCTTCCTCAACTTAAACCTTTTAATAGAAGGGTCACCTTCACTTCATTGTTCCTCGTCTTTCCTATGTCTTTATTCTTCACTCAAAATCAGTTAGAGGGTGTCTGCTTGCTCTACTAGATTGGATACTACATTAAAAGTGGCTTTTGCTAGTTGCACACCTGAAAGGATACACTTAGTTCCACTTTCAAAGCCATAGTGTCTGTTAAGGAAAGAAAACACAAATTTATGTAGAAAGAGAAAGAAAGCAGCTGTGAGGAACGAACTCAGTTATAACAATAAGCTTGGAATTTCTTATTTTGCATAGGCAGTGGAAAAACTTGGGGAAAGCTAATACAAATATGATTCTAAAAAACTACAAGGAATAACACACGTACTGCACTTTAGTTTTAATGGTAAAGACGAACATTTCAACCTCCAGCAGCAGCAGTAAATAAGTAAATAAATAAAACTCTTGGTATTCTTAAGCAATGCCTTTTATGCCTTCCCCAACTCCAAAATCACCACGTCATCATGGACAGTTGGTTAAGGACAGTGACCTTTGAAAGAATAATGATGTCAGGAACTTCTGCTGAGTTTTGAAATGCCATAGAGAAGCACACACTTTAAAGCTGCAGTTATGGTTGATGGGATCTCTCTCCAGTGAAGAAAGTCCAAAATATCTGCAAGACCCATTGCAGTATCACACAGCAAGACTCACGCTGTCCTCACCCGCTGCTACAGCAGATAACTAAGTGGGGCAGAGGAGGGGCTACTTCTTCTGAGGACAGGAGAGTAATGAATAAATGAATTCTTACATTGGCAAAATGCAGTAAAACACAGCCTTTCTGCCAGATTATTTGGAAGTGTAGAATCACAATTGTTTCAACAACTGTTTCTTTAATCCTGCATGGCTCCCTCTGACAATTATTCTAACGTTTTTTTGAAATGCGTTGCCAATAGTGATTGATCCAAGTTGTTAAAGCCCTCCAATTTTATGTGCTTATGATCTGTAATCAGAAAGAATTGAGCAGTTAAAGTGAGAATTACTTTTGAGTTAGTGAAAACCTTAATAATAGCTTCAAGTGGTCTTCAAAAATTGGCCTGAAGGAAAATAAATAAATAAATTAAAAAAGAAAAAAGAAAATATTTATTTCTTGCTTATCTCCCTGATTTCATTTACTCATAGCTTCAGGTTTCATGTCTCTAAACTGTCTGCACTCATCAGCTCTAGGACTTTATTTTCAGATAAAACCTGAGATACCGATGCACTTACATGAGCATAAGTGCAAATATATCCACCCAATGCTCATATTCATGATAAGAACCAGTAGTGAGTCACCGGCAGTGCTTATGCCAAAAGTCATCTCAGGCAACAGTTTTCATATAATCTGACAAGATACAGAGTTTTTTGAATCACAGTCACTGGTCTAATCTGAGACCTAATTATAGCATTGTCCTGTGAATTGCATTTCTTGCTCAAAAAAATTAGTAAAACTTACCTTTCTCCTCAATATATTGCTGCTTGGAAGTACCATAACTGTTCCCTTTATTGTACAAAGCCAAGGCACACATCTTTTGGACATAAATCTCTAATGAAGAATTCCATTAAGATTCAAAAAAAGCTTAGAAGGGCAGCATGAAGTAGACTTTATTCCATTGTTTAGACAGAAAGCAAGGAGTTATTACTAGGACAGTAGAGTGGTTCTTCTGATTTTAGTGAGAACAACATAATTAGCTCCCATGATCTCAATTCTAATGTATCCTGTGATATAGTCTACCTCTACAGCTGACCAATTACCAAAAGGGATTCATCTGATCCTCAAATACAGTCTCATTTTCTCTGCATTGTTCAGAATGCATTAAAGAACACTATCAAAGGAAATAAGAGCATCTTACTGCTTAATGTTAGTAACTTACATTACATTAAAATAATCTACATTTTTTTATAAAAACTCCTAGAACAATAAAAATTTTTCAACTTCTTGGGAAATGTCCTCTTACCTAGTAAGTTTTTTAAAAAACTAAACTATTTTTATTACGCTATCTTTCTTCGGTTACTTATTTTTATCCATGAATCAATGGATTACCAGGCTGAATTTTTATACCTCTATTAAAGAAAGTGGTAGCATTGATTTACAGACTATCAACGCCAACATCTTTCCCTCTCACCTTCCCTTAGATTTTCTGCCAGTGAAACCCTGGTTATGTCTGTATAGGAGAATGTAATATGCAGCCATATTATGTTCCAGTTAATACACATTCTCAATACACACAGTTTCAGCCAGCACACATTTACACACGAGACCAGGAAACATTTTTTGTTTTAAATGGAATTCATGAAAAAGGTATGCTGTTCATTACCATGTTCTTTGCAGTTCAGATTTAATTTTCGAGGGAAGATCTGTCAGCCAAAGATTCCGGTTTGCTCAAACTACCGATAATGCATTCCAGAAAACCACAAGCAATCCATTCCCTCAACCTGTGAGCAGTCAGTTGTTTTTTCCTGACATACATTTCTCAGTCAATTAAGTTGCGAGAGATGTTTAACATCCACATTGACAAAGGGAAGGACTATGAGAGAAAAATCAGCCACTCTCTCACTCTTCTTCTCTGGGACAACTTTTACCTTAGACAACAGCACGTGCTCACCGATGCAGAGTGAGAACCTACAGTCAAGCACCCTGGATTTTTTCCCATAGCTGCAGATGGAACTCCATAATGAAGTTCCAGTTGGAAGGCCCTGTCCTGTTGTCAACAGACTTGCAGATCTTTGCTAAATAGGTATGGGATGCTGCTGATGGAAATCTGATGATTCTACAGAAACGTGAAAGGTTTGTGAGTGCCTTGATACGGGCACTTGATATTTTTGTGAGAATTTATTCTCACAAGAGATAGAGATGAGAACTCTCACAAAATGACAAGTCAATCAAAAGCAATACAGATTTATTTTCCTCCTGATGTTAGTTTGAAACGCTGTATAATAATGCATTATAAAGGTGAAACTTAAATCAATGCTCCCTGGCAAACACACAAAACCCATCTTGATGCCAAGTATTTCCAGCTGTATAATAGTTTTGCCAGAATTTATCCACCATGAGTTCTTGCCACACCGCAGAGAGCTTTAATAGGAGAACTTAATCCACAGAAAGTCTCTAAAACAAGTTGCCTTGATGCTTTTTTGTCTCTTATTTCCTTCCAGAATTTCTCCTGTTCTTTCTGAATCCCAGAGTCACTGCTGCCTTTCTGGTGTGTCAGAGATCTGGTACTAAGTTGCTAATGCCATATTACTACGTTGGTTTTCAGCCACAGTAAAAATACAAGTGGCAACACATTAAAACTAAAAATTTATAGCTCTAAGAAATTATAGTTTAAGTTGCTATTCATCAACATAATTGGATGTTAATAATAGGGTGTACAGTGCTGGCATTCATATCAGGTACACATACTATACTTTTATTAAGTATAACTCATTCTCCTGAAGTTCTAATGAGGGCTGCTTGATTTCAGCTTTAATCAAGTGTCAGAGGAGCCAGAAACCCAAGTAGATACTGTTTTTCACAGGTTGCATTTTGTGAATAAGTCAAACAGAGCTTTTTTAGCATTAAGCATGATTATACTTGGCTTTTCCACTGCCTACATACATTCTCTTCCCTATTTGCATTTATTTTTCTTGCAGCTCATAACTGAAGATGAATGGAACTGCCTGTTATGTTCTGATTGTCTGCTTGTTCCAGTAACTATTCTTCATTTTATGACTACCTTTAATGGGTATATAATATACATAGTAAGATGGTAGGGGGAAAAAAGGTAATTTGGAGATTTTCAAACATGTTTTTGAGATATTTTTCAGCTACACATTATGTGAGATTTTTCAGCTGCATATGAGCAAGCTGATACGTGCTTTTGAGCTATTATGCTAAATGCTGTGATTACATTAAGTACTCACTCTTTTGTCAGAAAGTTCTGCCATTGGCACAAGATCAAAAAAGTAAGAGAAACTAATTACAGCTCATAATATTTGCTAATCTCTAACTGTCAACCACCATCACTGTCAGTCAGAATCTGAATACAAACTGGTATATAGACACGTTCTTAAAAAGGAAGTAAATTCATTGATCACAGAATTATACTATCTTATCCTCTAGAGAGGACCATTCCAATCTCTCTTTTCTCTGCCATAGGCTGTGAAGGAAATGGAATTGAATATGGCAAGAAACAGCAATGAGCACCAAGAAAGACCCAAAATACAGCAACTTTTTCATCTTCCGCTTTGGAGAACAAGTTTTGCATCTTTTTAGTAGTAAACCTAAGAGACTCAGATGACATTCTGATTAACTTCACAGGATAGCTGGCTTCTAACATTGATTTCTCCCACAAATTTGGAAATTAATCTTCTGATCGAACAAATTTAGAATACTCCCTTATCACCATTGATTTCTCATGTAGCATGATCAGCTGCCAAAATGGTTGCTTAGAAGCAACAATATACACTAAAATAATAAAATCCCCAAAGGTAAGCATATCCATTCCTGTAAAAAACAGTAACCATCTGAAACACCCACAAAAGAGCTGTTTTGTGTAACTAACTCCTCAGACCTCATTTTGCTCTGAGAAGAATATAACTCCTCTTTTACCAAGAGGATGTTTGCACGGCAGGGAGCTAATTTAAGGAAATAAGTCAGATTTTGAAAGAAATATCCAAATGTCGTTTGTGAACTTCTGTAAAAGCCTCTGGTCCCATCCCTATGGTGGCTCCGTTTCATTTACAGCTCGTGTCTACACAGAAAAATCATGAATTAAATGCAACACATTCTTTCTTGGAAGAAATCTTTCTAGAACCAACTACTCCAGTTTTCAGATGTCTCCCCCTCTCTGCGGTATAAGGAGATTGAGCCTACCCTGACCAAAGAACTCCAAATACCTGAAAGGAATCTAGAGTAAGCCTGAGGAAGTGCAAAACGTGTCACATCTCTGCTACTGACACAGTAAAATATCCCTACAACTGAACCATCAACACCTTACCTCTGTGTTCCTGGGAACACAACACTTCATCCACTGTCTCAGGTGCCCTTCCAGTATGTACACGGATGAATCTGAACAACAATTTCAAACCAGAATGAAGTCATACAGATGAAAACATCCACTTGCCAGTGAAGGAACACAAAACAATCACACCATTTTCTCATCTTTCACTCCTGAGTGATAAATCATAAATCTACTGGCCATTTAAAATCATAGCTCCATTCTTCCCATATAGAAAACCACATTATCTCCTTTCCCAACAACTTTGTACTCTACAGACATAAAATACTACTGTCTCTCAATCAATCTCACTGCCTACCTAGTTGAAGTCATAAAGATTGTTCCCAAAACGTATTTGTTTTTCAAGTTTGCCACCATCTTTTCTGATTTGACAAGTGGTTTGTACACCTGATAACTTGTATGTTGGTTCCAAAACAGTTTATGCTTGTCTTATATTTCAAAAAGATCAGCTCTACCTTCACAGCTATTTATGTCTTTGTCCTTAAATCATCGTGATTATGATCTTCCACAGGGAACTAGACACGGCATGTCCGGTGTGGAAGATCATCTTTTTGCTGTGGTAATACACATGTAGGTAGAGAGAATTCCCTTACATATCAGTTGCACGAAATACTGAAATTTTCTGTCAAAATTTTGGAAATAAGCAGAAGAAGGATTTTTCAAAGATGTAGGACATTGGTATGCAAACACTACTCAAATCAAGTAAACATGATATTTTTCAGTGTCTGTTACGCATTTATTTTTAAAATGTTAGAATTCTGTCCTACTTTATTAAAATCAGACTGTTGCATAAATACATACTGTTGCATAAATAATTTCTGCATGTTAGGATTTGTTCACGGAGATGTAGGACTATCAGATCTGCATTTGAGCATATAATATGTCTTGGGGAGAACTGATACAAAAGCTGATGAAAAATTATGCCCCTTTGTACAACTGTATCAGTTGCCTATACACACTGTGCAATCATGGCATGAGTCTAACAGCTAAGGAGCAAGTATGAAAAGTGACATCTCGGTAACTGTATGTGGCATCTTTATAACTAAGTGCCAAAGTCACTAAAAGACTGAACCACCCATTTTCTGAACTCCTGATTCCTTTAAAGTAACTATGAAAATTGCTTTCATGCAGACAGTGGATATTTATTTAATATTTTTTTTCCCTTCTGGTAATCCTATAATTTGCAGATCTGGAAAATCCTGCTGACTGTCAGCATTCCACATTAGGTTTTAGATTTGGTCCTAAAACCAGCACTTAAACTTTTCCCAGCTATTTCTGTGTGTCACATTCTTCTGTAATCAACCATATTTTTTATGAGACAGAGAAAAAATAAGAAATCAGGAAGTCTTTAAGGCTCTAATGAATGGGGAGTCAGTTCCAGGACCTAAGGCTCATAGAGAAATGATTCAGTGTAGCAGGTGCTAGGGAAATGTGTTTTGGTTTGTTTTAAATAATGAAACTTGCTAAAGAACTTAAAACAAACAAAACACATGCATAATCCGTAAGAGAACTTACGAGTGAGGAGCAGGCTGTAGGACAGGCAGTTTGATGGCACTGTCTCTTAGGTGGAAGAGAATAGAGTGTTGAGAACACAACGGGCACATGCTTTAAAGAGTGGTGAAAGACATGCTGAACTGTAGACATCCCAGACCTGTAATCCTACTGTTATTCTTCCCTCCACTCAGGAAACACCACCACCACCCTCCCCCCAGACAATCCTAGACAGATGTGAAAAGTTGTTTCAGAGTCTCTTGTCTATAAAAAGCTTCAATAATGATACGTAGATACTCCTTGAGAGCAAACCCCAGGTTCAGTAGGCCTGCAGGATGTTCCTGGGCTCTTTGTATACTCAATAGGGTTGGGATAACAAAGCCCTCCCAAAGAACTCATCCACACATGGCCACCATTTGCACAGCCTCGGTGAACCCAGAGCAGTTGCAAAGCTATAAAGAAAAGTCAAGTGAATTGGCTGCCCACTTAAGGCAATTGTACCAAACCAAATTCAGCTGCCTAGCTCTCAAGAAGTGATCTGCTTCCAAACAAAAAACCCCAAAGGCTGGAAAATCAGCTACTACAAATGTCAAAGAAGAGGTTGTTATCAGTCAAGGGGAGACACAGAACTAGGCAAACACAAACACGGTGCCTCCCATTCTCTATGTCCAGATGAAAAGAACATTTTGATGAATAATATTGCTTTCAGTAGCATTTTGTCTGGCTGTGCTTAGCAGATTGACTGCTACTACTTATATATCTTGTTGTCTGAAAAAAATTATCTGCTTTAAGTTTTGATAAACATCTCACGGAAAGACAGAAGAAAGGAATTTCAGTTGCAGAAAACAACTTGAACTCGACAAAATTGCATTTTGGTCCAGAACTGAGTGATGTTGTGAAATTGGCTCGTGTGCTCCACAGAAGCCACAGAAATCTTAGAAGTTTTGGCAAGTTGAAGAGTTTTGTAACATTCCTAAACACTACTCACAGTTACCTATGTAACACTTAACATATGGACAATTTACAATTGGCGTCCTCCTCTCTCAAATATCCATGGCGTGCCAGCATAAAGCTCAGAGAGATATACGAGATCTGACACACAAAAAAGAGACTAACCCTGTAGCTCACGACCCAAGAGTAGGAGGGGAGACACAAAGAGATATTTATAGAACATGTTCTAATCTGTCACACTGAGACAAGGCCCAGCTCGACTGCTTCCCTCAGTACGAGTGGACGCGTGTTCAAATACAGACATTTTCTTTCCCTTGGTTGGAAAACATCACTGTGCAAGAGCGAAGAGTGAGTTGACATCAAGTTTCTTGCGAAACTGAAGAAATTTGCAGTGGAAAAGTTTCAGTTGTTAACTGAGGCTTAGAGTAAAGAGATCCCAAAGATCAAGTCAGTGTTCAAAGGAATCCATTTTTTGTCAGTAAATGATGTGAAAGCAAAAACGATGGGTATTCCCAATGACCTTTCAGAAAATGATCTGCAGAATTGCTTTGAACATCAGCAGCATCTTATGGAGCTGTGTGTCAGCTCAGAAGGGAACTATTTTTAAGGTGATCAAACCTGAATTTCTTTGTTTGTTAAATAGAACGATTTACAGGCACAGTCTCTCTCTTTTCTTTTTTTTTGTGCTGGACCTCATATCCCCCGGTAGAATCCCCTTTCCTCAGCGTAGAGGAGACCTTTGTAGTGCAAAAAGGGGCAATTTCACCTCTGATCTCTAACCTGTAGGTCAGATTAAATGAAAACTGTGATCATATTCTGGGAAACATGAGCCTAGTGCTTTTTAAATTTGGTCTTTTAGATGTGCACCTTTGACTACTGTCACACAAATAACCCCACAAGAAGAATTTTACATTTGGAATGGCTGTCAAGAGGTAGCTTAAACTGCTACTGGCGTACAGTGTGTTTTGTTTGAAGGATTTTGGTTTCCAGTGTTTTAGGAAGCTTATAGCCCAGGGGGCCATTAGCTGCAGAGAACTACAAATATACTTGATGTTGCTAAACATGCATTCCCTACAGGCTTAAATGAAAGAATGTCATCATCCCTCTTCTGCTGGGAGTTCATCTTCTATGTAGAAAAGAGCATTTTAATTTTGAATTCCTGTTCCACTTTAAGAATTCTCCACTCCCCCCCATTTTTTTCCTGTTGATCCTTTGAGCTTCATTTAAAAGAAGATGAATAATTTTTTTCAGCTCAAAGCATGGACTCTGTTATAATTTTTTTAAAGGTAGGCTATTCTGGTGAGCCAATCATCAAATTATATCTTCATTTTACATTACTTCCCTTAATGGTTGTCATCTCAGAAGCAGGATCTTTGGAACGCAATATGCCACAAGCCCAGAAAACAATTAAATTTTATAAATTAATCGGGAGAGAACTAATTTAATTAAAACAGTACGGTCTGAATCTCATAGCATCCAGTTTACTGATCAAGACTTTGGGCACCATCCAAACACCCTTTTTAAATGAAAAGATCATGTTGGAAACAAAGTGGGTAAGTCTGCTTTCCTATTGTAGTGCTAAAATCTTCCACATAGAACTGAAATACATACTGCATTATTTTGAAGCAATTTATTGAAAGGAGAGCTGAACTTCTACAAAAAAATAAATAGGTTTCTGGTAAAAGCTATATTTCAATAGTCAGCAGGCAAGTTAGTGAAACAGAATGAAAGAAGCACTTCACGGAGTTCAGCCCTGTTGTTGTGGTTCTGGAAGCAAGACAGCTGAAGACATATGGTATTTTGAGTACCTGCCTCCATAACTCAGGTTGGAAATGAGGCACAGTATGCACAACATCATTTGAGGGCTCTCAGATGACCCAAGTGTACCCACGTGTCTGCATACTTGATGCTCTTTGCTCTGTAACATCCATGAAAGAGTAATATATGCAGGCAGATTGTCATAAAGATGATGTAAAATAAGTGAACAAAATATTTAGCTCAGTGTTAAAATACTCACAGTTCAGATGTCTCAGTTCAAACTGAACCAGTAGGAGTCTTCTCAATTTACCACAGAATTACTCCTGTTTAAAGATTACATCGTCTCATTACGACCCTCCTTTTCCCACCTAATATCTCAGTATCTAACCCTGGAGATCAAGTCTGTCAATGTGCATGGTAATTCACAATAAAAATACAGTGACATTTCAAAAATCCGAAAGCACTATTGCATTTATCCTCTTTGATAAGCTGATAAAATAGAGACCTTCATTCTGAAGTGTAGACATTTTGACATCCTTCAGCAGTGCTCAAGAGCGCTGCAAACGAAACTAAATTATTCTCCCTTATGATGTTGAATTTATCCTCCAGTGAAAACCTCCATGTCAAGTCTTTCAAGGATCAGATGTTACTGCAGATAAAGGATCTTGAACCAGAAGAAAGAACAGCAAAATATCCAAGGAACCTAATTTTATTCTTTTTTAATCCAAATATGGTCTTACTACCGTTTATAGAATTTATCCAGCTACAGCATGTTTATATCAGATCAAATTAAATTTTATTAAGAGAAATCTTAAGTTATTTTATCAACTCAAATCTAACTTTCAAACCAGGTCTGGAATGTGTTTAAGACCAATGCAAAAAAATTTTTTCATACATGTTGGAGTAGAATCTTTTTAATTTAATATTTCAGTTTCACTTTAGGACACTTCAATGGCCCATATGAAATACATAAGTAAGTTTTCCCATCCTCTGTGGAACTGGAGACAGTTCATCGTACACAGCATTGTTAACCTTGTGACAAGTCTTAGCAGAAATCAGTCTCTGATTCATCCTTACAGTATCACAGTATCACAGTATCACAAGGTTGGAAAAGACCTTTGAGATCGAGTCCAACCTATGACCCAACACCTACACCTACTCCTACTCATCAACTACACCCTGGCACTAAGAGCCTCAGCCAATCTCTCCTTAAACACCTCCAGGGACGGTGACTCCACCACCTCCCTAGGCAGAGCATTCCAGTGAACAATCACCCTCTCAGTGAAGAACTTCTTCCTAATGTCAAGCCTAAACCTCCCCTGGTGAAGCTTGAGACCGTGTCCTCTCGTTCTGTCGCCGGTCACCTGAGAGAAGAGCCCCACTCCTGCCTCACTACAGCCTCCCTTCAGGCAGTTGTAGAGGGCAATAAGGTCTCCCCTGAGCCTCCTCTTCTCCAGGCTGAACAACCCCAGCTCCCTCAGTCGCTCCTCACAGGGCTTGTGCTCCAGCCCCCTCACCATCCTCGTTGCTCTCCTCTGAACACCCTCTAACATCTCAACATCCTTCCAAAACTGAGGGGCCCAGAACTGGACACAGCACTCAAGGTGCGGCCTGACCAGTGCCGAGTATAAGGGGATGATGACTTCCCTAGTCCTGCTGGTCACACTATTCCTTGTTCTCAGAGGTAGTCTATCCATAGTAATAATAATTTAAAAAAAAAGAAGAAAAACGGCAGAAGTTTAAGCTACCTGAATGTGCAATAGCCCTCTCACACTGAACATAGTCTTTATAGCAGCTGACCAGGGACCCCTCACCATCCCTCTGCCAGAATGACAACACAAGTGTGGAATCATTGGGGAAGAAGAAAGCTACAAGGCAGATTTGTCTTAACCTGGTCTTTATCAAACTTAAAAGATGGAATTCTACTCCAAAACACTGCAGCTACCAGGATGAAGTCTCTGATCAGTCCACATCAGTGGAAAGTCGGTGACTCAGAGCTGTAGAAGACATCCACTAAGAATCAATGCCCACTGACTGCCACAAAACCAGAGGTACAAAGTACCACAGGAAGCACTCCCACTCAAGCTGCAGTAAGAAGTGTCACTGATGCTTTGATTGGCCCTACTTTAAGCACCTGAGGTTCTAATTTGCAAATATTTCAGGCTTATTCAGCCAGGAGAGGTATTCCCTGGAGGTTATTCAGAACTTCAGAAATATTGACCCTCCAAAGATGCCTCTTTCTCTCTCTGCATTACCTGAGTATAAGGACTAGGGAAACTATGATCTTAAAACCGTAGCTGTATAAAGTGAGGCCAGCATGACCAGCATTTAGCTAAGAACAGGGAAATTAAGAAGTTCAAATCTGTAAGAAAATTAAGCCGGTAAATTTATTACAATGTGAATGACTCATGGAGTCACGTTAGAATATCAATGAGGGAAGCAATTAATGTTGTCACTGACTGTAGCATATAGCAATAAAGAATAATGAAAGTACCATTATTAGTGACCAACAGCACAAGAGACACATAAATTTAGGAGTGAAAAACAGAAAAATATATTCTTTCTCCTTCGGGCAAAGAAACATTTCCATGTTATCCCAGTTCTCAAAAACCAATTACATGTTTTGTAGTGCAAGGCTATAAGGAAAACAAAGAAAGGAAACCAGAGAAAGGATGGAATTTATACTTTTAAGGAGTATGCTTAGACTTGCTACTTTTTAATGTTAAAAGGTGTTGTGATAGGCATTTTTCCCATCTTGATCTATGAATATGAGAAACCACAAATTTTAATACTTACAGAAAAAGTAAGGGAAGCTAAGGTGTTAGGAGAATAAACAAGTCATGGATTTCCTTTAATTCATTAAAATATTATCAGGGGGGTAATATTACGCTGTAACATCATCTGACGGAATATTTTTTTAAGTGCTTTTCAGAACAGGGAACTTAAACTGCCATTCATAAAAATTAAAACTATAATTTAACTAAAATTACTGATTTTAGTCATGAATTGATACAGCAGCAATATGCAGTATTTATACACCAATTTCAGCTTTTCAACTTTGAAAGGTCTGCACAAACATTAATTGGGTAGTTCTTCACTGTGGACCCACATTACTCTAGCATTAATGGGGAAAAAATATAAAAAAAAAATGTAAAAACAGATGTAAAAAAAGATATAATACAGTATTTCCTGAGCTCTCTCCAGACTAGAACCTCATGCTGCTTCCCAAAAATTTGTAAAGAGATGCACTAGAAACTGAACGCTTTTTGTTCAAGTCAAAGGATTCACAGATCACAAGCACAGTGTGCTAGCTCATGATTTTTGACAGCTTTTCAGTGGTGGCATGAGAAGTCACTGTATCCAGCTGCTTGCCCCATCCCCACCCCAACATGTAACCGCAGGTTAATGCAGCAGCACCTGCAGTGTATCCACTGCTGTGCCAACATATTTCGTAGCTGGATGCTGTTAACTTCAAATACCATCTATTTCAACCAGGATATGAGCTCAGCAGATGAAGGGACACTAATAGTCTGCTCGGCTATTGGGCATTAAAGCCACCAGTGACGGGCAGATGGATGGCACAAGAGCCACTGGACTTGGCCCTTGTAACCACATCACAGATCAGATTCATTTTAGATCACAGGGAAATCTTGAGGACTAGAAACAGGAACACCTTGACATCAGGCATAGCAGGAGGATAAACGAAGAAAGGCAAAAATATTGCTTAAGATACGGAGGTGCATGAAGGAGTGGGAAGAAAAATGAACATGTTTGGTCCTATAGATTCCTGGAAATATCCACGGTTTGGTAACATCCAGCCTGTAATATATTCATGAAATAAGCATATTTTTTCAACTATTTCAAGTACACTAACACCTTCAGCTCACTCCTCTGACTTCAGCAGCTCACTGCACAAAACCTGTTTCTAAAAGAAAGCTTCAACATGTAATGGAAAAAGCATAGACATTTTGCAGTGTGATCTGACTTGTTAGCATTTCCTGAAAGCAATGGCTGGATTTAACAAGAGGATATGCATTTTTTCCCCGCTCAGTATTACTTGGGTTTTGCTGGAGACTCACAACGCTTACGCGACGTGGTGCAGAATAAGGTCACAGCAGGTACAGTATGACAAGACTACTTACCTTTTATTGCTGAAGGATACATATTAGCCTACCAGAATCAGCTTAGGTTGTACTCAATGGGTTATATGCTTGAGGTAAACAAGAAAGCTGATTTTGAGGGGCAAGTAAGTGGTTGCAAATCCTTTTCCTACACAAAACCGAGATGATTTAATTGAACTCTGCCTGCTGGTACAGGATTTTCAGACATATTGAACAGCAGTCTGGGTTTTCCAGACAATTATTAGCCCTCTGTTCCATTACATACAACTCTCTGCATTTTCTTGCAGCCATATGGGCTAATGTAAAAATACCAAAGTCATTAACAACAACTTCAGTTACAAACAACCCTAGGAGAAACTAATCTTTTAGGATGAACAAGTGTTAAAATTGCACGCATCTAGAAAAAAAAAGGCATTCTCTAACATCCTCCGATAAGGCTGGCATGTGTATTAGCAAACACTCGCCACAGCTCCTTTAACTTATTTAATTAAATTTAGTAAATTTTAATTTAACAAAAACATGGAAATTGAAGGAAAGGACAAAGACCACCATAAACCTATGCACAGCTTCCCTTTGCCCCTTGAGATGCAAATACTACAATTTCCCTCTAAAAATGTGATCTTTGATAAAACTATCCTTTTATGCTAATATAAAAAGTTATTAGCATTCAGAAGTGGAAGCTCTAGAGAGCTATTTCTAACAGTTTAAAAATAGAATTGAAAGTGTTCCTTTAAATATCACCAAGGGAAATTGCACAGTCAGGAGAGAAATTGCTTACAGTTATGCACAAACGTGTTGTAGTTAAGAGGAAATAAAGGCCTTCAGTCACAGAATATTCATTTGTGTCCTTGGGAACACAGAGAAAGGGGAAAGAGAACTTAAAACTAAGCACATGTAATGCTTTCTTGAGAGCAGTTTCAAAAGACTTTGGGAAAAACAGCTGTTCAGACACAGCAAAAAGAATACAGAAACGTGTGCAAGGATGAACTACTAACTGTCAGTCAAAGGCCATCTCCTTTGGATGCACACGTAGGTCAAGAAACTAATCACTACTAGTCTTTCAAAGACAGTTATTTCCTAAAAGCATCTTTATCTTCTAGACCATAGGAAGCTTCCAGGTAACTGAGGTCACCATAGACCTCTTCTGAGTAGCTTTCTCTTTTCTGGGAGGTCTTCAGCCATCACGAAGCAGTGTACCATAAAGATACAGGGAGTATGACTTAGGGCTCAAAGCTCAAAATTCGGTGACAAACACGGTCTGATAGGCTGCATTTCTTCCATCCCACAAAGTTTGTAAAGGTTCCTTATGTTCCTGTGAATGTGAGAAGAGGATTATTTGGATCAAATCATGATGTGGCTGGGTACTGATATCTGAGGGAACCCTCCTCCTAACTCCTCATTCAGAAACTCCTGAGTACTTTTGGACCAAAATGCGCTATGTCTAGTGATATTTTAGGAAACAAGAGGATAATTCTTTATAAAATACAGTTCAGAAAATAAGATTTTCCCTGGTTTTGTTAAGCGTACAGGACAACTGACACTTTATATGTCCAAAGTGAAGAGAGGTTAAAAAGCACTGCCACAGCTACACTCCAAGGTTCAATGGAGACAAACACTGAATGTGGATAATGTGGGATTTCTTTCCTCCCCAGCCCATTCTTTTTATTCCCTAAGGCTCTAGATCACAGTTTAATGACATGTTACAATAATAAAATTTTTTCACATAGCCACTTAAAAGGATTTATTGCAGTTCCACACAATACCACGTGTTTATTTCTCTTGTGAAATTATGTTTTCTCTGAGCTGAGGGTAATAGCTGTTGAATACTGATTAGGGTTTTCTTTATTTGATTACTGTTAATTAGAGTTAAGCATGTAGTGCATTAGACAGGAGGACTGCAGATCATCATGACACTTCAAACAGCCTGTTTAACTTCAGCAGAGCCTGTTCGAAGTTTGAGGTCATGATAAATCTTCAGCATAGTTGTTTATGCATAGTTGTGTAACATTACACAGCATGGGGTACTGGACTGTTCGCTTAATTAGTTTAAGAGCCTGTCAGTGGCAGCTCACCTCCAGGTTGACAATTGGAAATTGCAGTTAGCATGAAACAGTTTTGGGTTTTGGTCCAATTTCTCCCTCACAAATTGTTCTCACAGATGTCTCGCCTAAGAAACCCAGGATCGTAGCCAGTCAGCATTCATTCACTCTCTTCAACTGGTGTCTCCATGGGGCGTCTGAAGTAACATCAAAGGGTTAGGCTAATCCCAACTGATCTTGGAAAAAGTCCAGAGTTTCCTGAGGCTCTAAGACTGTGATTAAAGAATACACCTGTCTGCCCCAGTAATGAGGTCAGACTATCTTTGCCAACGGCAGGCTTGTTTTTATTCTGTGTGACACACCTCGCAGAGGAACTGTCAGGAAAATGTACAAATAGGAAGCAGTCACGCAGCCATTCAGCATCAAGTAACAGCCTCTACAAAGGCACAACTATTGCAGAACTCCACCCCACCAGATTCGGAATGAGCTCCCTCTTCTTTATGTGGCAAACAAACTGCAAATGACATATGGTGCCGAATGCTTCACGCGCAAGGCTGGAATTTCTTGGTTTGGTCTAGGTTGGCTAAAGGGTAATGCGAGTTGTACAGAAGGTATCTTTGAAACGGGGCCAACATAAAATTTACTTCAACTCCAAAATTAAAAGTAAATACTATCCTCATTGCTAAGTACTAGGGGGCATAAATGTTTTAACATTTAATCTGTAACTGTGCAGAAAGTCAATCATAAATTTCATATTTCAGTTTACAATTAAATGTCATCTTTTTCTATGTACCGAACAATAGACAGTAATTTGTCTTAGAACCTTATCATTGGAGATTGCTGGGCTACAGGTGTTAAACAACTAACCTGCCACCCTTCATATCAGACAATCACAGGTTAATAAAACAGAGTGAAATGGGCTGGGATGAGAAATTAATGATTCCAATCAAGAAAATAATTTTTCACATACTACGTTCTACTGACTGCATTACGGCCTCTTCTTCTATCCCATGTCAGGCTCACTATCTGTTCAGACCCATCTGCTTGAGCTAATTTCAAGGTCAAACAATTAAGACATGAGAGTCTTCCAGATATCTGGGTAACAGCTATTCAGGGGAATAACTGATATTCATTAGCCATATATAAAATTAACTTCATTATATACCAGACAGAGACAGGCCCATGAGATGACACTGAAAATAAACCTTTTGTTTTCAAGGTATTCTGCACTTATTATAAAAATCTAAGAAATGAGATTAGAGACAAATACATACTCTTTGGAGAAACCACTTCTGATTCTGTAAGCTGATATATTTCTTTTATGCTTCAACCATCAGGAACTGCAGAAAAATCTCTCTTCTGCTAATTTTATTGAACGCCCAAAAGGCAACAGTGTCATATTGATGGCACAGATTTAACTGGGAGCACTGTCTCCAGCTCCCTGTTAATGCTCGGGCACTAATAACATTCCCAGTGCCCTGACGAAGGGTGTCACTGCCCCACCCTTGCCTCTTCCAGAGTGAAGCCAAAGGACCTGTGTTGAATATCAGCACAAGAGGCTGAATCCCTTGGAACATTTAGGAGGTTGCCAGTGCCTGACAACAGTTTGTTCACAACAGGTCTTCACCTTCCTTTGTCCAGAAAATATTACTGTGTTCTGCTTATACACACAACCAAAGGGAAAGGCTGGGGACTATAAGTGATAAAAAGCACTTTGTTTTTCTTTGATATTTGTAGTTTGTTAGATACTTTATCAGTCACAGTGCTTGTGTGCTCCTCTTCAAATTATGGCTGCAAGTCATAAGAAAGCAGGGCAATTTCTTGTCCTTTTTGAGATTCTTCTCAGAGCTGTCTTAAGAGCGCACTAAAAAATTCTATATTTGAAATGAACACGGTAATCTTAAAATCCTGAAGTGATACACCCATTGCCAAAACAACAACAAAGATGTCACCACTTTTTTATCCCTTCCTACAACTATTAAAACACAACTATGGGACTAAAAATGCTCTGCTTATTGCTCTCACCTTTATTGAACATCACATGTTTCTAATATACCACACCTTTCTCTTGTCAGTTACACTGTTCATTTTTCTTTCTGCTTTTGCTGGTTATCACTTCACAAAAATATTTTTGATTCTGCTATGCCTGCAGCCACACAGAATTATTTGTGTTCTAAGAGGGAGTTAAAAAACCATCTACTCTCAGTCATCAACTCCGGGATGAACGTAGCTGGGAGACATTCTGAGTTTTGGTAAGAAGAGGATGTTTCTTTTTTCTTATAATTTGAGGTAGAGTGATGGTGAGCTATATTGTCTTCCACCATCACCACAACACTAGTTTTCTGTGTGTGTTTTTTCTTGGGTTTGGTTTTGGGGTTTTTTTAGGATAATAGCAACTACATTTTGATGGAAAATCTACATGGCCTTGTTCTAATAGTGCAATAAAAAATTACTGTAAAACAGAGCAGACTTCCAATAAGCAAAGAAATCTCAAGGGGTAATATATTGGCCTTGTATAGTGTTTAAACATGTTAAGTGTTCCAGTAACATTAACACTTAATTTAATTAGGGAAAACCCCTCTTCCATCAGAACTCATTCTTAATTTGTCACAAATTAATTTTTTTGATCCTTGAACCTCCAATTATGTTTTCACTGCATTAACAACAAGTATTTCAAACATTGCTGAGTCCTTTTTAGGGGATTTCTTCAGTAATTTTTTGATCAGTATTGTACAATCATCATGAAACATATGAACAGTTTGCATATGATGTTTCCTCTGTACCTTTGGATGATCTTTTTTACTCTACTCTTGAGAAACACCATGATCAGAAAGCTGTAGTACAACATATGTTGGGGCAATTGTGGCATAAGTTTCCTCCAGCTTGTGATTAATGGACTGCACGATGAGCCCTGTTCTTGACACAGCTCATTCATTTTTGCGGGCTTTCCTTAAAAATACAAGAAATAGTCAGGACAGCAGGACAGGGAACAATTTAAGTAAGTCACTTCTGCCAACACTCAGTCTCCTTCTGCTTCCTAGTTATTGAATTTCTTACTGATCGCCATAGTTTGTATGTGCAAGTGTTTTTAGTGCACAACATGTACATGACAAATTATCTTTCCTAATGTCTACCTGAAATCTTGTTGCACTTCAGGACCCTTCTAATGCTGAAAAGATAACATGCAGCTCTCAGCATACACCAGTGGATGCATTTGCCTTTTCCACACCAACATAGTCCTGTTCGTTGCCTTTCAGCTTGTGACACCCCAGATCATGCTGGGCAGCTGATCAGTTCTTATTTTACAAAGAAATTTCTCCCTCTTGAAAAACATCTCATGTGTTATAGCCAGTTTCTCCATTTTGTGGAGATCATTTTCAATTCTAACCTTGTCATCTGATATTCTTGCAGCCCATCCCAGCTTCAAATCTAATAACCCCATATGATATTCCATCATCTAGGTCATTAATAAATACTTTGAGCCAAGACAGGTCCCTGAAGAATTCCTGTCATTTCTTTCTTTCATTTTGACAATTGAACACTGACAGTGCTCTAAATTCAATTTTCAAAACAGCCTTGTAACCTCCTTATTAATTTTTTTCACATTATGTTGCCTTAGCATGTTTATAAGAATATGATATA
This sequence comes from Geococcyx californianus, assembly GCA_013389885.1. Taxonomy (NCBI): domain Eukaryota; kingdom Metazoa; phylum Chordata; class Aves; order Cuculiformes; family Neomorphidae; genus Geococcyx; species Geococcyx californianus. The sequence continues at coordinate 59,510 of VWPV01016804.1, read as the reverse complement.
GGACAGTGTAAAAAGGCTCACAAGGTCAGGGTACACACCACCTATCTCTTCTCTAACCACAAGGCCTATTATCCTGGGGAGAATTTGATAAGGAAATTAGATTTCTTTGACATCATTTGTTCTCAACAACTCCATGTCAATTGTTAGTAATTTCCCTATGTATTTTTCAGGCCTGTTGATTTTGACTGTAATGCTCTTGGCAAAAGTAACATCCCAGACAATAAACAGTATCCATCCCCCACAATAATAAATTTTGTCCTAAATTCCTTTATTAAAATTTTACAAAATGTGAGAACAAACATTAATCAGCTATTAGAGACCATAAACAGGGACATACTCAGTTATCTATAACTTTTAAATTGGACAAGTATGAGGGCAAACAAATAATAAATCTCCAGTGTCTTAAAAGACATCAAATTAAATTGCATGAATAATTTCAGTTGTCATAAATACCAAATTAGAGTTTTTAAAAAAATTTGCCAGGAAGACGTGGTATTAAAGCATATTACTAATAGTGCCGAGCCTCTCACTGAAATGTGATTAAGTGAGACAGGCTCGTTGTATGTGGACTGAGTGTACTGATGTCCTCTTTACTTGGCACTCAAAATTTAGATGTTTATTTATTGGAGTCTAAGCTCAGGTTTCAGACTATCAGCAATGACAACTAAAAGCATCGTTCTCTGTTTTGCTTGATCAGAAGCAGTGCACAGCATGCAGCCCATAGACCCCAGATGGAGGCCCATCTGGCCACTACAATTTCCTACGTGGCTCTTTGAAAAAATTTTCCATTTGTTTTACAGAACGCCTGCCCATGGATCCATGTTCTGCAAAGAAACCCACTCAGATCAAAACTCTCTTCTACAGTCCTTCAGATATGAACAATGATTAGACTGTGGCTGTATGAATGATTTTGGCAAACTGCTTGCTGATGACCTGTTGCCTAAGAACACCCACTGTCAGAGCATGACACGGGTATATCATCTGGTACAACAAGGACACATGAAGTTGTAATAAGGGAGTGTAGGTATATGGCAAATGAAGTTATAGGGTTGCATAAACGTTGTCAATTGATGACTTCACTCTTCACATTCCTCATTTTCATCTGCGATGGAAAAAATGGAATTTCAATACAAGAGGGAGGCTAACATTTCCAAAACCTTCTTTTACTTTTCTAGTATGAAGAGCTGAGTATGTAAGTAAGAACTGAATGTCAGATATGACCAAGGATGCAATCTTAATGGAACCATCACACTACCAAGACAACTTGCACCATGAAATGAAAGATTGGATTTAAACCCAGTGTCCAAGTCAATTCAAGGTCCTTCACAGCTGAAGTCCTGTCCACTGATATTTTTATACTTTGCTTTCTTATCTAGAAAGATGCTGGAGGAAACTGTTTCTGTGAATACTAAGAACTATGAGGTCCTAAAATAATAACGCCACCATGTAGAAAGGCAAGCTCTACACTCGACAAGAAGAATTTTTATTGATTTGTACATAAATAGACAGACTGAGAACTGTTGAAAGATAAAACCTCAAAAAAAAAGACTCGATGCATAAAAGAAGGCTACAGGGCTTTGTTTGCATTTACATTCATAGGCACTCTTATCCTGCTTTTAAGTATCTTATCGGAAGAATTTGTTCCTTTACTTTTGCAGCTTCTATTATTTCCTCCAGCAGCTATTCTAAAAAATCTCATGTTTGAAATCTAATTAATCTTTAAGGTATCCAGGACACAGCTTGTGGTTTTGTTACTAGTTAGTCCAAGAAATGAAAGAAAAACGGCTACAGTTTTCCCTTAAGTCAATTCTGATCTTGGAGAGTAATGAAGGGTGTCGCAGGAAGAAAGGGGAGACGTTACACAAGGGGGCAATGACAGAAATGGAAGATGATATTAAGGATTAAGTTGAAGTTAAGGACTGAACTTTGAATTGTTCTCTATGTGGAAGACTTGACTCTCAATAAGCTTACATCTGAGACACAAAATTGAGCCTGAAAATAGACTCCTAGCCTTTCAAAAGAAAGTCTGCAATCAACAATAGTATTGGCAGTAGGTTTGGTTCACCTGCAAGGCCAGAAATGCAACAGAAGCCTCTCAAAATCAGGGGAAGAAAATAATGGTATTCCTGGAAGCTGTAGTGTTGGGCAAAGTACTTCTGCATTAGCAGAGCTAACTGGTACTAAAGTTTAGGGTATAGCAGGTGGACAGAGCTCCCTATGATGACCCTTCCCTTTTCCACCTGTAACAGATCCCAGTGTGACAGACAGATACTCCAAGTCACCAAACAGACGTTGAACTGAGTCTTCATCTACTACTGCTGGCCTGCATAAAAATCATAGAATCATAGAATCCTTTGGTTGGAAATGACCTTTGAGGTCAATGAGTCCAACTGGATCTGTTCACTACTAAACCGTATCTGTGAGCAAATTGTCTACCCCTCTTTTAAATAGCTCCAGGGATGGCGACTCATCCACGTCCCTGGGCAGCTTTGCCAATGCCCTACAGCCCTTTCAGTGAAGAAATTTTTCCTGCTATCTAATCTGAACCTCCCCTGGTGCAACTTGAAGCCATCCCCTTTCATCCTACACCAGGGGTCTTCTTCTGAAGGGCTGCGTAGGGAAGAGCTGGGAATGTTCGTATGTCCAGCTGGATTTCACAGTGAATGTTTATTCTGAAACATCTGATGTCTGCTAAAATTAGTTCAGAAATTACGAGTGGAAGGCAATGTCTCACAATGACAAATGGAAGTCACCAGTTTATAAAACACACAGGCTCGCATACAACTTCACAGGATCCCACAACAGATATTATCAAAGATTTAAGAGCTCAGACATTTCACTCAGATCCATTCTGCGAAACAGGTCTCCTTGTAGATTAACAGCAGCTGTACACAATAAACACAGGCTTAAGCATAAGAAAGAGAACACAGTCCTCCTTGAAATATAATAAAAACATTCGTGAAAACCTCCTTCATTCCTTGATCTATTGGTATGTAAAAAAATGCCAGTATTTATCTGGCATGTTTATCTGTAATTTTCAGGGCTACATCCCTTGAAAAGGAAACCCAGGCATTCTTACAAATGCTGAACAATCTGGAGTTTATACCTCATTTCAATAGCTGATTTTCATCTATGCTTACAGCACCCAAATGCTACTAAACATATTCTGGAGGTCTGCACTAATCTCTGAGAACCGTACAGATAAGACAGTATAATGTTAAGCATCAGTTTCCAATGATCAAAGTGATTTTGTTAAATAACTCAATTGTGAAAACTGGCAGAATCTCCTACAGAGACAAGAAGAAAGTAGACCAGGTTAGGCAGTTTACTCGGTCTACGACAGGAAAGGCCTTTGGCTGTGTCTTATTAAACTTCCCAGAAAACAGATTAGTTCAGAGCACAGACTCATAATCAGGTCTAGGTCCTCAGCTGAGCTGATATGGTGCCTCTGGCCCTCCCAGGGAAGGCTGATGTGGAAAGCGTGTAACTTGACACAAGGAAAAAAAGTGAACGCAAATCAACAGAGGTTTTGTCTTTGCTGTCAATCCCAGGTTTCAAAATGGGCTCTTTTGCCAAAACTTTAGGTGTAATGTGGCTTTGCAAGTTAAAATTAAACAGTATTCCTCTAACTGCAAAAGTAAGCAGGTAAATTTATTTATTCTGCATTACAAACCAAGCTACCTTATCAATCTGGAGGGACAGTATATCAAACATACCTCTCAATAAAGAACCATAAGTTAAAGATACTTCACTTCCTGGCTGCTGATAAAAATCAAATAAAAACATATGCTTTTATCTTAAGCACACTTAGGAATATCGCTACTTTTACCATCCTATAGCAGGTTGCATACAAGTTTCTAACGACACCTCCACACAAACATAAGCAATTACGTTGTCATTATTCTCCTAGACCTTAATTAGCTGCTCACATTAGAAATACCCTGAGATTTCTCTCAGTGTAAGGGTCTATAATTAGTGTAATTAAGATAATATTTTGATTACATGGTTTCAATCTTTTAGGCCACATAATGGGAAACTGAGCACATTTTAAAGTGACTGTCCTTTGAAAAAAACCCCAACCAAACAAAACAAACAACCTGATGGGCTCATTTGTTCTGCACCATCACACTGGCCTCTCATTCACACCACATCACCATTGCCTGATGAGCTGCATCCAGCTGCAAAAAGAGGGTAAATTTGGGCCTTGCAGAAAGACTATATTTTGTTTGTGGAACAGTTGGCTTACTGTCAAAGTCTATTAGATCAGAAACATGAATGTTTAGCTGATTTATAGCCTCATCCTACCAGTTAAAAGCACTATCATCATTAACTTGCTGAATGTACTCTGTAGTGGGTGAAAGGAGCTCCAGCTCCCCGTATTTTCATCCTCAACTATATTCTTACTTCAAAGTTTTGGTCTTTAATGTGAAATACTCATCACCTCTCTTCCACTTTTATCTTGGTCCTTAGCTGCAGTTTTACTAAGAAATGCAGCTCACTTACAGAAAGTGAAAGCCAGAGCAACCTCATTGAAGAAACATGTAACAAAAGGAGAGAGATAAGGCATCTTATATTTGAATCAATGCTCTTTGCCCTTACTTACAACTTGAGCAATCCTCGAGGGAATCAAGACAAACTTTTGTTCCTTCTTGAGTTGGCGTCTTTCTGTTTTAGACTGTCGCCCAGGTCTTCAGTAGAGCTGCAGAAGTCTGAATCGGGAATTGGAGGTGACACATACCTCTTTTCTCCTCTTAATCTGAGAGATAGTTTTTCCTCATTTTAAGAGTGATATTTCAGTCTATAATATACAATAGAGAGCTTAGTAGAACGCAAAGGCAAGCAGTACTTAATTAATCCCCAATATTCAGAAACTGATAGCAATGCTTATATGTAATTCAGCTGAGGTCTTCCTTATCCTGAATGATAATTCAGCACTGCATCTGATGACACATGTCTTTGAACATTTACTTACAGGTTTAACAGCATCAATAACAAAATTTAAAAAAAAAATAAAAAAAATCCTTAAATCCCTCAACATTTTAGAGCTCAAATATCTTTTAAAAAATGAAGAAACACTGGTGAAGAAGAACTGAAGTGTCTCTAGTTCAAACTCCTGGAGGTCTGAACTTTGGGAAATTTGAATTCAGCCTAAACTCTGTAGAACAATGAGACAGCAGTCCCTGATATCTTGCCAAGCTCAATCCTTAAGATCACAAAACCTCTTCTAATCACAGGTTTCAGCAATCTAGAGATCAACGGTGCCCTCAGTGTTCTTTCACTGAATGGACTAGCTTACAGGGTTAATCTCTTGTCTCCAGGATTCGAATTCATCATTAAAATCAGAACAGCCAGAATGTGAAGTCCCTTTGCAAAGTGTAAGATGCATTCTGTGTCCATGTAGATTTCTTTAACCGTGTTTTCCTCTCCACCCCGTGAAGCTGGAGAGGTGCAGATGAGAATGCCTCTGGTTGGAAGAAAACTTTTTCCTGTCTTCCCATACTAAAGTCTAAGCTAACAAGCATTTCCAAGCCTGAAACCTGCCTAAGGAGTTTTAACTTCAGACTCCATTCTCTTAATTTTCTCTAGCCTGACTCTCAGAATAGTTCTCCCAGATCTCATCTGCAGCTTCACAAAGCTACAGCTGCAAAATGTCATTATGATAAAATCAGCATAGAACTGTCAAGCACTCTTAAAGTTATGGATATATTAGGCTATTTCTTCTTTAGAATTTATTTCTTTTAATACAGGAGAATTTCAAAGAGATTTTATAACTGAAGAGCACAGAAGCAAAAATGCCTTTCTTAAACTTCTGTGCTCTAAATCACTTGCAAAAGCAATTAAATGCATCAGGCACTCCTGTATTGCTAACTATGCCACAATTCCTATATTCTCTTGTCAAAAGAGAACACTTCACACTGTTAATATGCACCTGGGGTGATTAATTAAATGCTATCACCAAATACACACCAAAAAATCTAAGATCTGAATCAAATTCTGGATATCTCAATATGTGGAAAGGTGGGCAGGAGGAGGTCACTTTGGTCCTTTGCAGGCACAAAGGCAATATTAATGCTGCACTCCAACCCCTCTGCCGTTCTAAAAAAGGGATGATTTATATTCCATTAACTCCACACGATTAGTACCCGAATGAATTACAGGCTTCTCCAAAGATTCTGTCTCTAAGACATCTCTCATAAGCTTAATAGGAAATGATGGTAGAGAATTCCTGAAGGGAGAGCTGATTCCTTCCCCAGCCCCTTTGATTAAAGGCAGGCTACCTGTTGGCAGTGGAGTCCACTTCTCCCACAGACCTGACATTGTTCTCAGTCAGGGATAACATGTTCACTGCATCACTGAAAGGAAAGAATGGCCATCGCAGGTACCTGCCTTGAGTAATGTAGCAGTGGCAGTCTGTCAGGTACCTGTGACGTGTAACAGACAAGTATTTAGTCCAACTATCCTTCTGGAAACTGGTGTAGCAATACTAAAAGCTGTCATATACTGGTGGCAGGTTGCAAGGCCTAAGCAAATCCTTCAAAACAAATGCCAGCCCAGTATCCAGACCATCATGAGCCTGTTTTCCCTGAAAAGCCTTTAGAAGAGACATAGCTAACAAAGAAGCTTATTTCCTCTTGAAGGAATAATACATATATTATTCCACAACTAGTTTCCTTCAAGACTCAGAAAGCTCAAGACGTAAATAAGGAAGTGAAAAACAATAGAACACTGTGCCACTATGTCAGTGGAGAAGAGTGCTATCACAATACAAACAAAAGACATTCTCTACACTCCTGGATATAACACTCAGATTATTTATCAATCTGCTACTCAGGCTCAGATCTCAGATCTTAGAACTAACCCTAGTGAAATGAAGTTGGCTAGTGTCCCAGCATAGCTGCCTTTCGGGTAGGGTTTGACTATGTGTTTTTTACTCCCAGCAGGGCTTGCATTTTCTACAAAGGAGATGCACCATATGCCTTTTTCTCCATGCATCAGACATCCATGTTTTCAGTTTGGCCCAGCACACTGCCTGCAGTTCTCCGATCTTTTCCAGACCACGCAATGTTGTCCAGTCTCTTATGGTCTGCAAAATATTTGGCTACTTGAGCAACTCATACACATGATGATAATCCTCCTAATACCCACATGCTCATATCCCTATGTATCCATATATCAAGACGCTATATTCCGCCCACTTGCTTTTTGCCAGCCTATCCCATTATTGGCATTTCTCACAAACACCATAATCATGGACACTAGGAGTCAATGTTTAACGCCCTCTCTGAATACAAAAGCATTTCATTACAGCTTCTCTATGAGCTCCAGTTCATACCATGCCTAAACAGACGCTAAAGCATTCCTAAATATCAGCTAAACAGATGAATATTGGACAGATGCACAAGAAGACTATTAAGAGAGAATCTGAGTGTTCAGTAACTGTTGTGTTTAAAATGCACCCTTGATAAGATGATGCTGGTTTTAGTATCACTTGGACACAAAACATAACACACAAGTGATCACAGTATCACAGTCTCATAAGGTTGGAAAAGACCTTTGAGATCATCGAGTCCAACCTATGGCCCAACACCTACACCTACTCCTACTTGTCAACTACACCATGGCACTAAGAGCCTCATCCAATCTCTCCTTAAACACCTCCAGGGACGGTGACTCCACCACCTCCCCGGGCAGCGCATTCCAATGGCCAATCACCCTCTCAGTGAAGAACTTCTTCCTAATGTCAAGCCTAAACCTCCCCTGGCGAAGCTTGAGACCGTGTCCTCTTGTTCTGTTGCCGGTCACCTGAGTGATATTACTGCTCTTCTTTTAATGCCTTCAGTGTGACAAGAAACTATAGAGGGACAGCAAATGGTACAACAGCCATGTTCTCTGCATACATTACTTAGCACAGTATGTCTCTTTCATTATAAGTTGAAGGTAAGAACTCTTACATTAGTTGTTCACTGCTGTTTTGCTAAGAGAACATGCTAGGTGCCCCTGCCGTTAGAAGGATGCAGTTGTGCTGAGCCACTGCAAAGCACACATGATACGTTTGCCCAGTAAAATTAAACTCCTCAATAAATACAGCAGTGGAAGAAAGGTGAACTTGTCCTCCTTTTATATGACTAATTGTATAAATATAAATAGACAAATTTTGATCTATTTGTAGCAGCATATTTTCACTGAGCAGAGGTCAAAAAACCTCCCTGTTTTGTTCAGTTATGAATAGTGTAGATTCTGGACTCTGATTTGTTAGCCAGATAGCTCATGTAAATTGCAAAGAATGTTTCCATTGGGGAATTTGCTTTTTAAGATCTCTCTCAAATCCCAATATTTCAGACAAAGAAATAGCATTTTCTTATATTCGTTCAGAAATAGAAAATCAGTGCTTTCCTTTTCTTTCATATCCCTTAAAAGAGGAATCATGCCTTAAAAAAAAATGAAGGTTTAATATCAAATGACACAATGACATTGCTTTCTATGTTATGACCTATACAGTCCGTATCCCAGAAGACTTAATCCTTTGGGGTTAACAACACCACTAAACCCACCAACGCCAACTAAAATCAAATGTCTCTTCTGCTGTCATCCACAAGGTGTCAATTGCTTTAGCAAGAGAAGATAAATGCAAGTACAAAAACTACCCAAAATCTATTGTGTTGATTTTGGCTGGAATACTGCTCATTTTCTTCATAGTGGTTAGTATGGGGCTATGTTTTGGATTTGTGCTGGAAACAATGTGAATAATGCAGGGGATACTTCAGTTATTGCTGACTAGTGCTTAACTAGTGTCGAGGACTTTTCCGCTTTCCAGCCCACCAGTGAGAAGGCTGTGGATGCACAAGGTACTGCGAGGGGATGCAGCCAGTACAGCTGCCCTCAAATGACTAAAGGGATATTCTATACCATGTGACAGCACGCTCAGCAATAAGAAGCTGAGGAAGAAGAAGGAGGAGCGGAATGTTCAGAGTCATTTGTCTTTCCAAGCAATGATTACTCATGATGGAGCCCTGCTTTCCTGGAGATGGCTGAACACCTGTCTGCTGATTGGAAGCAGTGAATGAATTATTTGTTTTGCTTTGCTTGTGCACATAGCTTTTACTTTATTTATTAAACTGTCGTTATCTTGAGCCACAAGTTTTCACACATTTGCACTTCTGATTCTCTCCCTCATCCCATTAGGGATCCCATCAGGGACATGTGAGTGAATGCCTGTGAGGTGTTTAGTTGCTGACTGGGGTTAAACCACTACATCTACACAACCTGCAAATGCCTTACGAGTTTTGGGGTTGTTTTCTTTGTTGTTTTTGTTTATTTTTTTTTAAGAGAAAGACAGTTGTTGATAAAGCACTTCCTGCTCATACAGGAACCAAAATAGCCAAGCCATTTTTTTCTTCCCCAACATCCTCTTTAAAGCATTTTAAAATATACAATCATAGAATCTTTTGGGTAGGCTGCCAACTAGACTTGACTCAATTCACCAGAACTCTTTAGGCCTGGCCATCCAGCTAGTTTTTTAGCCAGCAAAGATTTCACCCTTCCAAGCCACGAGCAGCCAGTTTATTCAGGAGAATGCTGTGGGAACTGGTGTTGAAGGCTTTACTGAACCTTAAGCAGATAACACGCACAACGTTTCCCTCATTCACTAAGCAGATTACCTTGTCATAGAAGGAAATCAGATTGGTCAAGCAGACCCTTGCTGACTGGGAATAATTACCTGGTTCTATTGTACATGTCACATGATAGCACTCAAGTTAGTCTGTTCTGTAATGTTCCCTGACACCAAGGACAGGCTGACAGGTGTCCTGGATCTTCCTGTAAGTAGGTGTCACTTTTGCTAACCTCCAGTCATCTGGGACCTCTCCAATTAGCCAAAATTGCTGATAAATGATGAAAAATATCTTGGTGAGTACTTCCACTGGTTACTTCATTATTCTTAGGTGAATCTCATCCAGCTCCACAGACTCTTGTGTGTCTAAGTGGTGTAGTAGGTCACTAACCATTTCCTCTGGGGCTATGAGGGCTCCATTCTGCTCCCTGTCTTCCAGGTCAGGGAGCTGGGGTCCTGAAGAACAACTGGTACTACTATTACAGACTAAGATGAGGAAGACATTAAGACTCTTCCTCATCCTTCGTCACTCTGTTTCCCCACACATTTAATAAAGGATGGAGATTGTCATTAGCCTTCGTTATGCAGCTAATGGATTTATGGAAAATCTTTATAGTCCTTCTGACTTACCTGCCCCTTCTCCCAAATGACATAAATTCTTCTTTCTTTCCTGAGTTCCCCCCAAAACTCTCTATTAATCCAGTCCAGTCGTCTTCCCCACTGGCTCATTTTTGGCACATAGAGACAGCCTGCTCCTGCATCTTTAAGACCTTTTTGTTGAAGAATGTCCAGCATTCCTGGACTCCTTTACCCTTCAGGGCTACCTCCCAAAGGGCTCTCTCAACCAGGCTCCTAAACTGGCTAAAGTCCACTCTGCGGAAGTCCATGGTAGCAGTCCTGTTGATCCACTCTCCTACTTTATTAAGAATTGAAAACTATTATTTTGTACTCTCTATGCCCAAGGCAGCCTCCAATCATCACATCACCCACAAGTCCTTCTCATTTTGTAAACCACAGGTCCAGTGGTGTCTGATCTTTAGTTGCCTCTTTCATTAGCTTTCTCAGGAAGTTATCCATCACACACTCCAGGAGCTTCCTAGACTGTTTTCTCTGAACTGTATCGTATTCCGGCAGACATCTGGCAGGTTGAAGTTCCCCATAAGAACAAGTGCGAGTGACAGTGAGGTGTCTCTCAGCTGCTTATAGAATATTTCTACTGCCTTTTCATCCTGGTTGGGTGGTCTGTAACAGACTCCCACCACGATATCTGCTTTGTTGGCCTTCCCCTTGATTCTTACCCATAAACACTCAATCCTGTTGTCAACATTTTTAAGCTGTAGACAATCCAAACCCTCCCTAACACACAGGGCTACCCCACTGCCTCTCCTTCCTTGCCTATGCCACCTGAAGATTTATAGCCATCCATTGCAGTACTTCAGTTTTGTGAGGTATCTTACCATGTTTCTACGATGGCAACTGTATCGTAGTTTTCCTGCTATGTAATGATTTCCAGCTCCTTCTGTTTGTTGCCCATGCTGTGTGCATTGGTGTAGAGGCACTTCAGCAGAGCTTTCAGCTGTTTCGCCTTCTTAAAAGAGCACCTCTTAATTACCTTGAGGTGATTCACTGGTACTTCCCTCCTGTCTCCTATTAACTCTGTAGTCCCTGGCTCATCTCCATAAGACTTCAACTGTGCTCCACTGTACCCAGCATATCTCAGAGCCCCAGGCTGAATGCACTCATAAGCACTGCATCCCTCAAACCTTGGCATGTGGTCTCTCAGCTTGTCTTGGGCAAGCCTGATATTATCCCACTTCCCTTTCATGCCTAGTTGAAAGCTCTGTTACTGTCCAGGACAAACACTTGTTTCTGAATCACTTCTGTCCCTATCACTCCTGGAAGAAATTAAAAGAAGGGAAGCTGTTGGGGTAAGTCTGTTGATTCAGATATTTAGCCAGGGACTGGTTCTTTTCGCTCTTTTCCAATAAAGAAACTTAATTAATTGATACTGTGCTATAGAAGAACATCACCTTGAGTTTTACCACATAGATGAAGATTTATACCAGAATGATTCCTATCCTACTTTTCCTTAGTGAAATTACACTGACAGAAATAATGCCATCACCTAACTCGGGCATTGCAAATACATTGTGGATGGATAGTCTTTCATTACTGAATAACAGTATGGAGCTGACTAAATTGATCCAAAATTACTGCCTTTCTGTTTTACTTTCAAAACCATTTGAAAACTGAAATGAATCCTTTTCCAATGAGCATTTACCATTGTATTGTACCTGGGGGATGCTAATGATTTTGGACTACTTCCTCCAGTCCTTCCCTCACCTCCAAATGGGTATAATGTGATGGCAGTGCACATTTCATAAAGATGTATTGCTGATTATATTTCCATTAAAGAATATAGCCAAGTCTTCTAATTTTCCCACAGTAATCTGCCACTGGGAGCTTTCCTGCTCTGATGAGTTCATTGCAGAGAAAGAATTCCTTCCCCCTCCTCTTGTAATTTGCATAAATACATGTCCAGAGAGTGAGAGTAAGTTAATTAGGTTTGTCCACAATAATTAGAATACTGACACAACCTCTTTAGGTTAGCAAAGTGTTTTTCATTCAATTGCTCTCTTGCTTCATAGAAACTCAATCCCCCTTTTAACAAAACACCTTGAAAGAAGTAAAATTTTAGACTAGGTCTTGTATCTCCTAAAATAAATTCAAGCGTGTTTTTGAAAGTACTACATTGACTTTGCTGAAAAATTATAGGCTTGCACCTAATAAAAATAACAATTCTGTACTGTATTGTTTTCCTCTATACAAGTCTAAATTAGTATGTAGGAAATAGTCTAGGGAATGATACCATTTTGACAGCATCACGCTTGTCAATCAGATATTGAATTTAAACATGCTGCATTTCTGTTTGTAAAAGGAGCAAGTTTCTTTATGCAAATGATGGTCTTGAAATTGAAAGAAAGTCATCTGCCTTTCAGTTTAGTTTTTCCAATATTCTAGTACCAAATAATAGCCTGTTGATCATCCTTACCTTTTTCCCTTTGGAGGTGAAGATAAGTTTCTTTGTTCTTGGCTCTGTTTATTCTCTTCCCAGATCTGGAATGATGTTATTTGATTATGGACTTCTACGAAGTGAGATTCATGCTTATGCCATGTTTAGTTCAAGAAATTAGGTGTAATTCCTGTTGCTAGACTTGAATAGAAGTAGCTAGGACATGCTAGGATATACAAAAGTGAGAACCCTGAATGACACTTGGAACAAGTAAAACAAGGGATGCTTATTGCATGAGTCATGCTAGCTGCTCATGGTGACACCTCCTTAGTTATGTTTTAGTATTTTTTTTAAATTATTAATGTGTTTTGCTCTGTTGATATTTATTTATTTATTTTCACAAATCCACAAAGTTCATCTCACATTAGCAGCACAGATTTCTTTTGAAGGCTGTTATGCATTCCCTACTGTTTGTAACATTAACATTCAGGTGGAATATTTGTGTTTGACTCACTTTTGTAATTCCTTAAAAATGTAAATATATTACTGTAATTGCTTTCACCAAGTCTCTTTAAGTTGAGTCATGAAAAAAACAACACTGTGTGTCAAGAAATAAAAAGCCAACAAGTACACAGTCCAAGAACAGCAACATGGGGAACATGCTAATTTCCACATGGAAAGGCACATTAAACATCACTTTGCTTTGGTTTCTATGGGGCGGGGGGGGAGGGGGGGGTAATGTTTTCTTTATAGATCTTTGCATGAATTCACATTCTTCCAAAACTGGCAGAACACACCATATCAAATTCTAAGGTATGTTTTCTCGCAAGCAAAGATGGTATGCAACAACCACATGTCAAAAATACTTTAAGACACCAGCAGAATGCAAGTACAAATATACTGATAAATTAGCTAAACTGGAATACTCTTCGTAAGCAGAGTTCCTGGGCTGGTTCACTACTGAGATCACTTGCATGGGGCCCTGGAGACTTTGGTCTGCTTGTAGCTGTGTACATAACTTGCTAAGTGTTACAAGTCCTTACCACGCTCTGTGGCTCAGTTTCCTCGTTTGTAAGATGCTCTTCTACTTACAGCGCTTTGAGTGCTAAAAAAAGAAAAAAAAGAAAGAATCTATATGAGAGGGATATGTACGAAGCTGCAAAACCAGAGAACATTTCTTTTTTGGCTGTAAAGCCCTGAAAAGCAGAGCGGCACCTTTGGAAAATTAGGGCTGACACTTCAGCTAGAATTGTATATTTAACTGAAGCCAAAGTAAAATATAAAACAGATGTGCTCTTCATTTTCCGAGTTATGCATCATTACTAGGTGATTAAGTATGATTTCGTTTTTCAATCCTGTTAGCATTGCTGAGCCATGTGAAAGAATCACAGATCTCCAGTCAGTCAACACAATTGTCCATCGTAAAACAAGAGAAGAAATTAGAATTTGTGAAGTCTGAATATCCATCTCATGTTCCGATAAATATTATGAGGGTTTAAGAGCTGGAAAAAGGAGTATTAGGGCTGAACAATGCTATATCCCTATTATCTGTGGAGTTTTGAAGGGAAGAGATACGGGAAATGATGTGGAACAGAGATACATTAGCTCCATTAAGAAACACTCTGCTTGGCTTTGTAAATAATTAAAAACTATCACATTAGGGACCTGACTTGCATTTCATTCTTCCTGGAACCATAGCATATACAATGAAGTCCGTGGTCACACAGAGCGAAGTTCTCCATATGTTTTTAGCTGTTTAAAAACTTTTTCTTCTTAGAGAAAATATCACATACTGCTATACTGAATTTAGTCTCAAGAAGGGGATTCTTTGCCCTTTAGAAACCAAAGACCTTCCCAACTACACGAAAGGCTAGACAGTGCAGTGAACCGAAACCCAGCATTTACTCACAAAGCATCCGCTACAAGGGAATCAGGTTTTAAAGTGATCTTTCAAAGATTCATGTTTTTGCGTTCCTGATCAGGAGAGGAATGTCACATAACTGAAAACTGAAAAAAAAATCTGGTTTTATGCTGAAGCACTGGTTGTAGTCCAAAATTAAAAAGGCTATAAGATAAACTTTCTATAGATTGGTTAATAGATTATAAAGTTTGAGAATTTGTTCTATTTTTGACAAAATGGAAATGAAGATAATAAAGTAAAGGAACAATAATTTAAGGGGCTATTTTTAAGGTTTCTGTAATAAAGCAAATACAGTGGGATATATCCAAACATTTTTTAAGGAGCACACTGTGATACCGGAGCTTCACTATCTTCTTTTGAATTCTCAGGTTTTTCCTAGGGTTCTCGAGTGTATGGTTTTTTGCATTAAAGTCTGGATTTGGCAGTAACACTAGCAACGTGCTTAAGTGCATGTGAACTATCTACATACACAGACATTAGGCTGATAAAAAGGCAACCCATCTCTTTCACTGTTTAGACTACAAAGCTGAAAATAGTTTGCTTAATAACAGAACTGCACCTAGCATAATTAGATCACTCTTTACATAATCGTCTTCTTAACTTCAACGTTAATATTTTATCCATCCATTTAAATCTTGGGAGTCTCCCTAATTTCAGCAGGTTTAGTAGTATGGAATGATTACAGCGTTTTCCTAGGACTGGAATGCCAACAAAATATGACTTGACTGATCATACAGTGAATTAAAAGGATGAATGACTTTTTCCAGGTCCATTTTTATGGGCTGGAATACACAAGAGCTCAGATGGACTTCTTGTGTATATCATTATGAAACACATTTTTAAACTGATTACTTAAGATATGTCCATCCACGAGTGCACAGGTAATACTTGAAGAGTGTTACTCATTTACCGTTCACGGATCCTTAGAGAGTTGAGACCATTTAAGAGGATGTTTCACTTAAAGAAAAAAAAAAAAAACCAAGAAAAATCAACAAACTACTTCAGAGCTTTTTCATAGCAGCTTAAAGAAGGAATAATAAATGAGAAACTGTCAGCGTTTCACTCTGGAGGGAGAGAAGGAATGAGAAATGAAACATCATGCTGACAAGTCACAGGAGCACCGTCTTTCTGCTTCAGGAAATCTGGTTACAGGAATTTCCTGTAATTGTAAAATAAATAATCAGTAGTTCAGATCTCAGATAGTTCTTTAAAATTCTCCTTTAATTTATTATTACCAAAATCCTAACCCAAAAACTATCAAGGAAGACTTATTGACCTTCCTTTCTTTTTCCTACAGTTGGTAATGGCTACATCTCTGAAGCTAGAAAATTAGTGCAAGGTCACACCACAAGCACAAACCTCACATCTAGTCCTGTGCCCCCATTTTTTGGGGCTGCCCTCAAAGATGACACCAATGAAACCAGGACATTGTGATTTGTCATCTCTATAACTACAGACAATGGAATTCCTGTTCTGCATCTAGGGGGAAAATGTGCTATTCTTAATAACACTTTCCTGCCACCTATTAAACAAGATGTACACCAGGTACAGGGAAAACAACAGTCAAGAGTGTGATGCCTATTTTCCAGTCCTTTTCAACTCAAGTAAGCACTGCAAGGATTTAAAACATAGACAAGAAGATCACTAAACTATGACCATGTGACCAGCATGGGGAGACTTTACCATCTCGTGAACCTTAGACAGCAAAATGTTAGAGGGTGTTCAGAGGAGAGCGATGAGGATGGTGAGGGGGCTGGAGCACAAGCCCTGTGAGGAGCGACTGAGGGAGCTGGGGTTGTTCAGCCTGGAGAAGAGGAGGCTCAGGGGAGACCTTATTGCCCTCTACAACTGCCTGAAGGGAGGCTGTAGTGAGGCAGGAGTGGGGCTCTTCTCTCAGGTGACCGGTGACAGAACGAGAGGACACGGTCTCAAGCTTCGCCAGGGGAGGTTTAGGCTTGACATTAGGAAGAAGTTCTTCACTGAGAGGGTGATTGTTCACTGGAATGCTCTGCCTAGGGAGGTGGTGGAGTCACCATCCCTGGAGGTGTTTAAAGAGAATTTGGATGAGGCACTTAGTGCCATGGTGTATCTGACAAGTAGGAGTAGGTAGTAGGTAGTAGGTGTAGGTGTTGGGCCATAGGTTGGATTCAATGATCTCAAAGGTCTCTTCCAACCTTACAATACTGTGATACTGTAAAAAAAATAATATCTGAGGAAAGTGTTTCACGTGGAACTTATGATAAGACGGCTATGAGCACTCGTGATAAAAATTGCGCTTCATAGTGAGGCTGTGCATCATGTCCTTAGCAACCAGTTGTGACCAGTAATATATATTTTTACCACACCTTCTTCATGCACTCTGGGAAGCACTGGAGCACCAAGCAGCCTGCCTCAGAGCCTTTCAAGATGTCCTCTCATGACACACAAAACTTTCATCACTGGAACCTGTTCTATCTTTTCTTAATGTTTTGGGCCCATGTTTACAGCATCTGGAAGCATCGCCAGGTTCCCATGTGGCCCATCAGTTGAGTTATTGTCTAAGTGCAAAGATCAGACAACAGTCCCAACATTTTTTTAAAAACTCAGACATCCAAAGTATTTTATTTTTCCTCCAAGTTTGGGTACAGGGTTGAACTAACAGGCAAGTAACAACTCATTTTATGGCTTCAAGACAGCTCTGTAGATTTTAGCCATGGTGTCTGATAATTTAGTCTTTCCTACTCTCACAGAGAGCTAGCTGTCTTTACAGGGTTCAGACATCATACTTTCACAGGCTCCACAGCGAGCTAGGGGAGGAACAAGGGAGTGCAACCAGCAGAGCTGTTGGTATCCCGCAGTCCCACATGCTGGGCCTCCTGCTGTATCAAGGTCCGTGGGGCTGCCAAGTTCCTGAGACAAAGTGCACAAAGCTCTTACAGCAGAGCTCCTGGTGGCTGACATCTCCTTGTCAGTTAAAAGGAGAGGTTTGCTTTCTTTGCCTTTTTGTAACTTCAGTAGCAGTTAATTGGGGCTAAAATGTTACTGACACTCATTGTCTCGTGCACATCAGGGCTTTTCAGAGCCTGCAGAAAAATCAACAAGATCAGAAGCATATCCATCACTCCAGCTTCTGGTTTTGATTCTCAAACAGGTGCAACTCTTCTGTTTCCCGGCTCCAGGGAACGATCCATTTGGCTATCTGAAAACCATATGAAAATGCTAGTGCTTAGGAAACAAGAAAAATCTACTCTGATCTACAGTAAAATTACTTCCAAAAGTACCCAGTGTTTGACAAATTGAATGCTTTGATCAGTTTTCACAAAATCATAGAAGATAACATTTTTTTGCTGTAGCCAGTCTAGGGAACTCAGTACACATTGCAGCTTGGTCTCTGTAGGAGAGTAAAGTAATACGGCTCCAGACATCCGGAAAACTTTGCTAACTCTGTCACAGCAATATGGTTAATTAAGGAAGATGGAGCTCTCTCTGCTTTCTGGCAATTAGATTTTCAAGTCTTAGAGTGAATAAGGTCTGATCTGCTGCAGAAGATTATTTCTAATCAGTTTTATTTGATTCCACCACAGACTTAACAGGTAACCTAGATATAGAATATTTTTCTTCCAGTAGGCTCTTCATAACATAAACACCTACTATCTTTCAGTCTGTATTTCATAAAATATTTAGAAAAAATTGCTTCCAACAAATACAATTTAATCTAGAAAATACTGTGCTGACTTACTGCTTTATTAATCTAATGATCTGATTATAGTTCTGGTCACAAAACAGTGTTGTGATGTTGTTTTGAAATGAGTTCCAAATTCTTTTTAGAAAGTGGTTTTGTTTGCCTAGGCAGAACACTGACACCTCATGCAGGACAGCAGGAACAGTCTAAAGACAAAGTGAACATCCTAGTGCAGATTATCCTTTCCAACTAAACAATTAAAGCCATATCTTTTCCATGATTGGTAATAAAAGTCAAGTCCAAGCAGCTGAATGGTTTAAGCACAACAGAAAATACGATTTGGTGATTAATTTAAAATATGGGGTTTTATTAATTCTTTAAACTAATCAAGTGCTCAACAGCAGATTTGGGGCATAAAGTATTAAGCACTTATGGTAGTAATTTGGTGCTGTTACAGAACTGTTAAGATTTAGATGACCACGGCACTAATTCAGACTGAGAGATGTGAAAAAACCCAACACAGAACATAGAGGAAACAAAAAGGTCATATATTCAGTATCTAAATAGTGGACTGAAATATCAACTAAGCTATTAGTAAATGTTAATATGTTAATTGTCCATGGCAAAGGACATAGGATTTAGGAAAGGGCATATTCCTTTAAAAACAAGACTCTGTGACCAGACCTCCAACTCTTTCTAAAGAAGATCTTGCTGTGACCATAAATATCACATATTTTAAGTCTAAGACTTAAATTTAGTCAAATCAAATAAATACAAAATAATAAGGTAAAAAACCCCAACTTCAAAACATTTCTTCATTTTCCTTGTGTAGCACATTTGGTAAGCAATACTAAGATTAGTTTCCATTGGCATAAGGTGATGTGATGAATGTGATGAACTTTTAAAACTCTGTCTTTTGCCTTTCATGCAAAGTACAATCCAGATTAATATGCAAATATCTATTCTCTTAGGATCAGTTTTTACGTACAGAATAGCTATTACTGCAAAACTTTTGCCAGTACGCATAAAGCAATGTCTTATTTGAGCAGACAGCTCAGGTTAATCTGTGTAGTCTCTTGTAGTGTATTTGTAATCAAAGCTGACGAAATTATAAAGCGTATTTTCAGACTGAAAATTGGAGGGGAATTCCAAGTTGCATTTCCTTTGTCTATGTTCAGCCCTTTTCCCAAAGCTGCATGATTAGGTGATGGTGGAGATGATAATTGTGACAATTAGAGGTGGTATGAACTGTCTACTACATCCTCAAACACAGTGGGGGCCAAAATTAAGTTTTCTCTTGGTTCCTACAACGAATATTTGCCTCTGACATTTGTATGTTTTTCTTGAAAGAGCTAGGCAGAGAAGATCTGAGGGGCAGTTCCCATGTAAGACAGACCGCAGAAATTATCACAGTATCACAGTATCACAGTACNGAAGAACTTCTTCCTAATGTCAAGCCTAAACCTCCCCTGGCGAAGCTTGAGACCGTGTCCTCTCGTTCTGTCGCCGGTCACCTGAGAGAAGAGCCCCACTCCTGCCTCACTACAGCCTCCCTTCAGGCAGTTGTAGAGGGCAATAAGGTCTCCTCTGAGCCTCCTCTTCTCCAGGCTGAACAACCCCAGCTCCCTCAGTCGCTCTTCATAGGGCTTATCACACAGAACCAAACTAATGCTTCTACCTTTTATGTGATAGCAAGATAAGATATTTCTGTACAGTCTTCATGTATTGAGTACCATACTAATGTTATAGAAACACTAAACCCGCAACACAGTAATTGGCAGGGAGCACAGCAGTAATCAAAGCTTTCAACTAAAGAATGTAAAATACTATTTTCAACTCTCCTAATAGGTGGATAGAGCTAGTTTTAAATCTATATCTCCTATTCATGTATTCATCTTTTGCCTTCATGTAACGCTGCAGGCTGCAAAACTAGAGCAAACAGATAGGCTGGTTATTTTGTGCAAGGTCACCAGAAATGTCAAAATAAATTGTAGAAGAAGAGAGAAATACAGCTTTAGAACATGATCTCAGTCATATGACATTTGTTAATATGGAATAAGAGAGTTATTTCTACACAAAGTCAAGATCTCTCAGAAAACATCCCAAATTCGAGCTTAGCTATCTAATGATATTAATGAGATGAAAAAAGCGTATTATGCTCACAGGCTGAAATAGTGTGCAAGTGACGTCACCTCTGACTAAATATCCCCTGCTTCCAAGCTTAATGCTTTTTGCTGTCTAAAAGGAATTCACTTTGGTATGTGTTAACAATCATGACTGAAATGTGAAAGGCTTCAAGTTTCCTCAAACAAAATAGTAATTTCTAAGTGTAAGAAATGCCACTCGTGTGTCACAAGGTGTTAGTCATGTCAACAGAAAGCAACCTCAGTTGATTTGGAACTTTTAAAGTCAGAACTAAGATGTTCACAAAATAGCAGAAGGGAGAAAAAAACCAACTGAAACAATAGAGTTGTATCATATCCCTGTGAGGGGGCTCATTACAACTTGTGTTTTCCCTCACATTTTTCCCTCTTACGAGTTTTCCTTGTTAATGACTAAAACAGTCAAGTGATATTTATGTACAACAGACAACAAACTAAATACCAAGTCACTTGTCATTTGAATAATTGGAAAATAAGACAAAAAAAAAAAAAAAAAAAAAGAGGAATTAAACAGAAATACTCAACACCAGCAGGGAAATAATCTGAGACGTGACTGGCATCGTACAGCAAGAAACAGAGTGAACAGGACTTCATAACATCAGAGTCAGATGTCAAAGTTTAGAGCTTTTTATATTGTTTCTACGCACTGCTGTCTCTTTTATATGATAGGAGGCCTGCAGTACAAACTCCTTTACTGAGACGTCTCTTGTTTTAGTTCTGTGTGTAACAAGTCATGTGAAATCAGCCATTTTGTTTCAAATTATTGTCCCAAGTGAGGTCTTTTGTCTGCAGAGCGTAATGGAAGGCAATTAATCCCTGGCAATATAAAGCTTTAATCATATGAAAAATGTCTAATCACTGTGTTTATAATCTCTTGGAGCAGAATCTAATGCAGAAACTCAGTCCTCAAGTCCTGAGTTTTCTTTTTAATGAATGTCAAACTCTGACTTCCTTTAAAGTTGAAGGCATGTGTTAGTCCTAACCCACATGCTTCTGTGACCACTTTCACTGAGACAAACACTGTAAAGTGAATGGGATTATCGTTTCAAGTGCAAGCTGTTGGCTGGGTCAGTATGCTGCCATGCTGTGAGTCTTGCAAGAATTTGTATGTTGTCCCTAATGAGAATTTCAGCATTATGAGGTCAGGGAAAGGCTCATTCCCCATCCTCCACTCTGATTTATCAGCTTTTTGACGTAGCATCAAGATTGTTAGCAGTAATAATGCTCTAAACCCCACTAGAGTTATATATTCAAAAGAGCATTTGCACGGTGGTTATCGTTTGAAAATTTGCTTTTGAGTTTAGTCACTAATCTCTCAGAACTTCAGATAAGATATGGACTCGTATGTTCATAAGCTGAAGTTGTATCTCTTCTCAGACACAGCTTTGCTTCTGAAATGACAAAATAAGCTTCCTTGATACTGTGGCAGCCAGTCCTATATTCCTTAACCATTCTAAGTAGCAAGAACAATTCTGCACAGCAGAACATACAGTTTTGTGTACATCTATTAAGTTTTGCATACAAAAGTTCTCAATATCAGTGGGTTTTTTTCATGTGGACAACGGTTCATCAGCAACTGGGCTGAAATAACCCGTCTTGGTCTTATGTACTATACATTGCGCAACCGAATAGACAATAGCTAAACAGTTTTCAGCATTTATTGGGGTAATCTGTTTGAAACAGATGGTTCATTAAATAATATCTCTCATCCGTGCTCTTTTGGTTTTTCTTCACAATGGAATCAGTTTCAGCACTTGGTTGGCAATTGTAGCTGTTGATCATCAGTTCTGCAGTTTCCAAAACTGCATTTATTTTCACCAGTTGGAGTGGGTTTGGAGTGGGGGAGTTACCAGCTTCAGGTGGTACATATAACACAACTCCACCAGCACCCTCCTACAGACTATGGGTCACATTTAGCCTACTCATTCTTAAGCAACAATAACTGAAAAGGAAGGCAAAGGACCATTTTGTTCCTCTCACAGTTGACAGTTTCATGTGCTCTCCAGTTTTTTCCTCCTTTCATCTCTATTCACACATTAGTTTTTTGAGCTTGATGCTGGAAAATGTCACTTGTTATACCTAGACTCTAGTAATACTTCCCTATTGACTTTCAGGCAGCAACAGCAATTCTATGTAAACGTATATTGACCTACCTGTAACAAACACACAGCTTTCGGTTTCTCTGCAGTTTTGTGCTCTCTAATGACACTGTCCACTGCCTACAGTTTTGAGCCATCATTCAAATGCTATGTTACACGTATATGGCAGAGCTGAAGATGGATGTTAAGTGCAGTAATCCCTTTGCCTGAATAATCTTTTCATCTTAAAATCTCAAGTTGCGGAACCATATATATTAGATGTATTAGACAATAAGAAAATAAATCCCTTCCATTTTTTCTTTTTAAAGAAAATTTTCAACACGTATTCTGATACTGAAAAGAAAGTTATTTCGCTTGTTGCCTCAGGGTGAGTACTCATCATAATCCTCATCTTATTGTCATGGCCTTTTTTCTGACATTGTTTAACTCCTACTGCTTCCAAGTTACTGAGATTCCTTGAGGAAGTCTCCTGTCTCAAGGAAATACCCGTGCTAACTTCCTTTCAGCCTCACTCATGCTTACAAGGTCATTTTTTAATTCTTTTTTCCCTTTACTTCAAATAAGTCACCTGTGAAACTTGCTTTTGACACTATCGTTCAGGTTTTCTATTATCTTTCAACAAAAGCAGAATGTATCTTTTTGTTTCCAGTGCTTTGTTATACTACAAACTCTCATCTACTGAAGTTCACAGTTGGCCTGGCAGCTGTTATTATTCCTCCTCACTGTGCCATTTTGTCCTACCGATGGTTTCCAAACAGTAAGACTGTGTTGTTAAGTTACCAGTTATGACTCCACCATAAACTTCATCTTTGGAGGTAAGAAAATTCAGGAGTAGTAGCCAATAACAAAGCTTTCATGGATAGGTTTGTAGAGTGAGAACATAGCGTGTCTTTCACAGAGTTGCATGCATGTCAGGAAGAATTACACTGCTTTATGCTTTTCCAGTCCACTCCGCTCCTTGACACCATTTCACATCATCATATAATTCACAGCTCTAACTATGGAAGATTTCTTATAAATATTCCAGAAAAATCTTGTGACAGCAGTCTGTAAAAAGCCATTTGAGCCATATTTTATTTGCTCACAACCAAGCTCCACCTTTTTGGTATCCTGTACACAATGGTTTGTAAAATAAAATAGGAAATATTTCCACATGAAATATATCCGTATTGCAGTATCACCAAATTCTACCAGATACTACAGTTCCAATCAGTCACAATGATCTTTCTTTAATTAGTCTAATAGTCTCAAATACTTAGTTTTTTATGACTCAAATTGTCACAGGTGATTTGCTTTTATGTGCAGAGAATTTGCATTGTCTGAAAGCAGTAAATATTACCACCGACACTCAGAAATTAGCTTTTAAAATGGAATACAGCCTGCAGCAAAGAGTTTTTACTATCCCACATTTCAGATATAAAAAGTAAATTCAACTATTTTCTCTCACTTTACCATTCGAACACGTATTTCAAAAGTATCACACCGATTACTCTTGGTTTTGATTAAAGTCAAAGAAAGTTTACTTTGCCCAAGTTCCTCCCACTTGATGATTACACTTAGAGCCCTGAGAAGATGGCTCTTTGCTTTAGGTCACTGTGACTACACACAGAAATCTGGTTTGGGATATATGTTAAAACTCTTCTCTGCTCAGTCTTTAATTTTACAATTAAATGAATAAATTGTTTTGCCATACAAATCCATTTCTAAGATATCCTTGATATCTCTCTTCAACCTACTCAAAAAGTTATTTCTGCATTTTTAAGATGCACGAGCCAATTTTGATTATAAAGACAATCTTTAAAAAACTACAAGGTCATCTTATGTAGACAGATTGAAACCATAAATTACTCCTAAGTCAAAACCTTCAGGTCTCACTACTCTAAGATCCTTTGATTAACTTCAGTAGCAATTTTTCACAGTTTGAGATTTCATTAAAACTATTGCTTACGCTAAAAAAAAAGGAGACCATACACCTTTCCTTTCCAGCTAATTCAGCAGTATTCATAGCACAAGAAAAATGTGCTAAATGAGCTGCCCGTGCTGCCATTACTTTTGTAAATGCTTCTGAGCTTTTCAGGGAGCAACATTTCCATACTGACAATTGTTAATGACATCTTGAAGGAGTCTACAACTAATCCAGTAGGGAAAAACAGATAGCATCAAAAGATTGCATGTTATTCCCCTTTTTCCATGATACAAAGGTGACTGTCATGCAGTGTCAAGGGGGGATGTATTTAGATCTTTTACAATCAGATGATAGTGTTAATATAGGGACATCTTTATCATGAGAAGAGAAAGGGAAGCAGAAAGAGGCTGGGCAGATTTTTTTATTTTATTCTGTGTTAAACACCACAAAAAGAACATCATTATTTCTTTGTTCTAAAGGAGAGAAAAAAACACAAACCCCATATAAGCCCATAAAGGAGGTCATATTTTCTCTGTCAGTTCTAAAATATAGCTTTTTCAGCCTGAAGATCATCTTTTTCTAAAATTTCCTTATGAATTCCTGAAGGTGTAAAGGGGAGGGGGGAGGAGGGAAGAAATCAAATAGAATATCAAGAGAAAGAGATTATGGCCAGTGAAGATGTCGGAAAGAGCTCTCCTATTTTTATTTTCCATTATTTACCTACTCATGCCACAATAACCATTTCCTTATCAACGAGCTTGTCACCTTCATATCCTAGTTAAAATAACAGACTGTAACTCCCAGAATACGAGTGTCGCAAACCTGGCTTTCGTATGAAAGAAACATCAGCTGAAATTGTATGACTTAAAATGATACTTCTTTTTATATAAACCGTTACATTTTGAGGACAATGCAGTATTTTTAAGCACAAATATCAAATTCTTACACTGTATTATAATTTAAAATAAATTTTCCTGGTTAAAGTTATTGGAAAATTCAAGAGTAATAATAAAATTGACTGAAACAAATCTTCTGAGACATTTTCAGAAAGATTATTTAGTCTTCAGAAATCTATCTTCTGAGACTGTTTATTCTTTTATAGCTACCACCTGTTTCTGAAAGGAAAAAATTAATTTCTCCATCCTTAGCAAGGTAAAATGTAAATCATCACTTTGTTCCTTCAATCCAGACTATCAAAACCACTGTGCAAACAAAGTTTATCTACCTTTCTCCATAAGTGACATTTGGGGTTTTTTTGCATTCCAACATATATTTATCTATCCTCAAATTAACTCAGCTGAATTTTTGCAAAGGTGGGGGACAGAACAAAATTGAACTACGAGGAAAAGATAAGTACAAATGTGGAATTGTTTCATCATTTTATTTAAGAAAACAAGGTGGGAAATTATGGAAGTCCTATATAGCCTGGCTTTTCCCATAGAACTCTAAACATAGGATGAATAATCAGCCTGCAGAGTAAAGAATTCTGCCCAGAAACTCCAGTGCATCAGCAGCCTCCCAATTGTGTGTATACCAGGAGGACTCAAGATTAGATCTTCTGTGATGATTTTCAAGATCATCGATTTTGTCCAGGATGGAATGTTTTTTTCTGTTGCTGTCAGCACTTTCTGCTGAAACCAGTCCTTGGCTTTACTAATTCTTTCATTCTTTCCTCTCCTGCAGTTATATCGGTCAAGGTCACACAAACCTGTTCATGCACCTGCTTTAATTGTAGGCACAACAGACATTAAATGGGAGCTATTACCTGCTTTCGTTTCAGCTAAGATCACTCAAAGATCCATATCTGTGATCTATTTCTTTCTTAGATTCGTTTCTGACCATACTGCTGAATGCATAAACATCATTACTGTGCAGACACTGTACTTGAACAAAAAGACCCAAATTCACAGCATTTGAAACCTGCTATCAATTGTCAGGATGAGAACCACAATGCTGACCGTTCAGTTAATTGTTGATTACTATACTCCAATAGAAAAAGGAAAAATACAGCTTTCTCCTCCATATTTCTGTATGGTTAATTGTACCTAAGAGCATGCCGGTGCAAGACAGATGGACATAGCATCATAAACACTGCACCAAGAATTTTGACAGACATGGACATGGAATGGCAGCATGCCATAATAGCATCTTCTTATCACAGCCTAGAATGGCTCTAGCTTTCCCATTACGTTATCTAATGTGTAGCAAACCTCTTCAGTAATTAGCTAGAGAAAGAAATTGCACTTGCTTTCATTCACAAAAAACTCAATAGGTTTAATTAACCAAAGCTTTTAAAATAATTAATAACTAAAGAGATAATTAGAGGCTTTTGATTTTCCAAAATAAAGTTTTCTTATCCCTTCACCAAAAATTATTTTTTTAAAAATGGAAACTTTCATGTGAAAAATACTTAACTGCTTTTTTAAAAAAAGCTCCTCTATCAAAGAACCTCTTTCTACCTGGTTAAACTAGAATAGAAGTATTTCAGGTAGGTAGTCTCTTACAAAAGATTTATGGTACATAACATTTTGGTATAAAGAAGGATAAGGAATTGCAGAAAGGATTCCTCTCATTTCCTTCCTACAGCTGGCTTCTTTCACCATGCAGCAGCTCCAGCGAAATGGACAGTAAAGTGAATCATGGGAGTCACATATATGGATTTGTCACAGAATTTCTGTGTTCAAAAAGGAACCATTATCCAGTCAGAGATGTTTCATCTTCAGTGAAGAGATGTATAAAAACCCAATTACATCTTCACATAAACGAATGAGGTGTAAAACAGAGAAAATGTTTACTGCTGGACTGACTGAAACTTAAAAACAATCCAGGATTTTATGTTGTTTTCCTATTTTTGTGTTTATTGTGGGCTGCCTTGTTGCACCAAAAAGCTTAGTGTTTCAACCAAGAGGCATTTATCTAGGCAATTTTTCAGGCTTCAGGGAGAATATTAAGAAGGTATTAAGCTGAGAAAACCAAAGAAGTGAAATCTGGCTAAAGTTCTTCATGCAGTGCTCATGTGAGCCATCGTTTGCCCCTCACCTTCTTCTCTCTCAGACATTGAAATGTCAACACAGAAATAAACTGCATTTAAGAATTCCTGTAGTGGAAAGCGTGGAGCTGATGTCTGTGTTAAAAAAAGAGTAAGGACTCACCTGCCTGCATTCATGTTTCAGACAGACTGAAACATATAGGTTTGATTTTCATGCTACTTTTAACTTGAATGATGCGTGACAAAGTCTTTACCTTTCCTGTACAGTGTCAAGATTTGTGTGATCTGATCTTGACAATTCTCCAAATAAAAAACCAACCCTCCTACCAAAAGAATGCATTCCCCACTGTCCTTACACATATATCCAAGAACAGAAATAAAAGTTTGAAAAAAATAAAATATCAAGAATAAAAATTGTATTGACACACATCTATTAAGGTCAAAAAACAATCCAATTCCACAAAACGTATTTTCCCTTGTCAAAGTGCATCACGTAAATAAGGAATACATAAGCAGAAATTTTAATCTTCAGCGTACTTGATATTGTTTTATGGATGACCGTAAAAAAATCTGCATTCTAGTGCTTTACTGGTGCAGCTTTAATCTACCCTCCCCTCCCAAAAATAAAAATAATCCCAATAGCTTATTGATTAAAACAATCAATGGTAAAGTTAAAAATCAAAGAAAAACCTTGTGTTCTAACCTATAAGTATTTGAGATTGCCAAGAAATTCAGCTCCCTTTTTTATTGGCTTGTTATGTTTTATCCAGACACTCAAGTCCATATTTAAAGTTAAAAGCTGAAAAAAAGGTGTTTAAAATTTCTCACTGCTTTTTGCCATAGGATTAATCTCCTGAACAGAAAAATAGTGGAAAAATCCTTTCAGATGTTTCTTTTGTAAACCAACTGTGAATGCAAACACTCCCTCCATCCCAGTCTAGCTTTGACACTACAATAGCACGTTGTACCACTCATTGATATTCTCACAGCTGTCACCTACTTGGATGCCTTCTATGCAGACAGGTCACGTTTCATGAGAATAAATACACCTAAATTTTTCCAGAATGAAGGATTCAGACACTTAAGGAAGAAGGGAAAAGTAATGAAAAAAATTTCATTTGCAACCCTGACCCTCACAAAACAATAAAATATACCCTAATGTATATTGCAAAGAATATTAAATAATTCTCATTCATAAAGACTTCACAGGAAAACTTGATTTCCCTATAAAAATTACTCTGGAATTTACTCTATTTTTTTCCTGAATTGAGGTGTTTGTGTTCTTTTAGCATTCAATGAGTATTTCCGAAAAATGTAAGGAGGGTATTGCATAAGAAAGAAAAAAGTTAGAGAGTAAAAATGTGACAGCTGCAAAATCAGATATACCAAAGTTATGGAAATGGTGTCTTACTGCAGGCACACACTGGAACACTATTTTCCAAGAGCCAGCTATATTCCAAAACAGCTTTGATTGCATTTGCCTTACAGAGTGTCATGAAGTTGCAAAACCCCTGCCTGTATACACTGGTAGCGTCTTTTTTCTTCTGGGAATATACATACGACTTAGCTAGCACGGTGTATGCATCCTCAGCTCAGCTTTCAGTTGAGTAATTCACGAAGCGGCAGCAGTCTGCGCTGAACAGCGTGGAGCTCAGCAGGCACTGAGAAACCCTTCCGAGAAGCAAGGTAGCACCAGAGCAGTTCACCTCGGCGCAGTTCTTGTTAAAATACTCACGCCGCTACACAATTTACAGACTATTCCATCCTCTGCTCATAGACACATCACTGTGGTCAATTTTTCTTTACAGCTTTAATCTGAATACTAATAATCATCTAAAAATACCTGATAAGAGGGTATACATGTCACCTACATGCACTGACAAATAATTTGGAGTTCTTTGAAAAAAATTATTAATCAACTTTCGAACAACATAGAACCAAATATTCATAGAATAGTTTAGGCTGGAAGGGACCTTAAAGGTCGTCTAGTTCAAACCCCCCTGCCACGGACAGGGGAACCTTCCTCTAGATTAGGTTACTCTAAGCCTCAGCCAACCTGGCCTTGAACACTTCCAGGGATGGGGCATCCATGACTTCTTTGGGCAACCTGTTCCTCTGCCTCACCACCGTTACAGTAAAAAATTCTTCCTAGTATCTAATCTAAATCTTTCTTCTTTCAGCCTAAAACCATGACTTCTTGTCCTATTCCTACACTTCCTGACAAAGAATCCTCCCCAGTTTTCTTGTAGCCCCCTTTAAGTAGTGGAAGGCTGCTATAACGTGTCCCTGAAGCCTTCTCTTTTCTTCGCTAAACAGCTGTCTCAGCTTGTCCTCGAACAGGGGGTGTTCCAGCCCTCTGATGGTCTCTGTGGCCCTCTGGACTCACTCTAACAGATCCATGTGCTTCCTATGCTGAGTATTCCAGAACTGCATGCAGGACTCCAGGTGAGGTCTCACAAGAGCAGACTAGAGAGGCAGAACCACCTCCCTCACCCTGCTGGCTGCACTGCTTTCAATGCAGGCTTTCTGGGCTGCAAGTGCACATTGCGAGCTCATGTCGGGATTCTCATCCACCTACACCCTACAAGTACTTCTTCTCATGGTTGCTCTCAAAACATTCTCCGACCAGCCTGTATTTGTGCTTGGGGTCTCCCTGACCCAGGTGCAGGTCCTTGCACTTGTCCTTATTGAATTTCATGAACATGCCCACCTCTCAAGCCTGTCAAGGTCCCTCTGCATAGCATCTCTCCCCTCCAACGTGTCAACCACACCCCACAGCTTGATGTCCTTGGCAAACTTGCTGAGAATGCCCTCAATCCCATGGTCTGTGTCTGTAACAAAGATGTTAAACAACAGCAGTCCCAAAATTGACCCTTAAGGAATGCCTCTCATTAGCAGTTTCAACCTGGGCACTGAGCCGTTATCCTCAACTCATTGAGTGTGGTCATCCAGCCAATTCCTTATCCACTGAGTGATCCATCCTTCAGATCCATTTCTCTCCAATTTAGAGACCAGAATGTCATGGAGGACAGTGTCAGATACTCCATACTAATCCAGGTATATGATGTCTGTTACTCTTCCATTACGCACCAATGTTGTAGGCCCATTGTAGAAGTCCATCAAATTTGTCAGGCATAATTTGCTCTTAGTGAAGCCATGCTGGCTGTCATCAATTACCTCCTTATTTTCCATGTGCCTCAGCGGAGTTTCCAGGAGGATCTGCTCCATGGTCTTGCCAAGCATAGAGGTGAGACTGACTGGCTTGTAGTTCCCTGGGTCTTCCTTTTTCTCCTTTGTAAAATTAGATGTTATATTTCCCCTTTTCCAGTCAGTGGGAACTTTACTAGACTGCCACTTCTCAAATATGATGGATAGTGGCTTAACAACTTCATCCGCCAGTTCCCTCAGAACCCACAGATGCACCTGATCGGTTCCGTGGATTTGTGCACCTCCAAGTTCCATATATGGTCTCAAATCTGCTCCTCTCAAATCTGCTCCATTGATCTCCCAGTCCCTGCTTTTTCCTTCTGCATCTTGGTTAGTGTGGCTTGAGCCCTTGCCGGTGAAGACTGAGAAAAAAGAAATTGTTGAGTACTTCATCGTTATCCATATCCTGGGCAACTAGGTCTCTCATTTTCTTCCAGAGAGGGCCTGTAATCTTCTTTTTGTCACTGACATGCCCACAGGAACTTTTCTTGTTGCCCTTGATATGGTTGGCCAGATTTAATTCTACGAAGCAGTGAAAGGGTTCTGCAAGGGCATTTCAGACTTCAGGAGAAGACTTTTTCTCCTGCTAGGCCTTGCCCTTGTAAGCTTCCATTCTTCTTCGTTACTATACCCTACCCCATCAGTGTGTACTGGTGGAGTTTTTGGTGTTTGGTCGTGCACTGTGGATCCACTTCAGACAGCACTTGGAATCATAGAAAAGTTTGTGTTGGAAAGAACCCTTAAGGGTCATCTAGTCCAACCCCCCTGAAAAGGTCAGAAACATCTTCAACTAGATAAGGTTTCTCAGAGCCCTGTCCAACCTGACCTTGAATATTTCCAGGGATGGGGCATTTACCATTTCTCTGGGCAACCAGTTCCATCCTAAAATATTTACTCCTTATATCTAGTTTGAATCTACCCTCTTTCAGTTTAAAACCATTACCCCTTACCCAATTACCATTCCTACAAGCTCTACTAAAACATCCATCCCCATCTTTCTGGTAAGCCCACCTTAAGTATTGAAAGCCTGCAACAAGGCTTCTGTGGAGCCTTCTTTTCTACAGACTGAACACCCCTAACTCAGTCTTTCCTCATAGAAAAGAGAGGTGTTCAAGATCTCTCATCATTTTTGTGGCCCTCCTCTGGACCTCCTCCAATAGGTCTGAGTCTTTCCTAAGCTGAGAGCTCCAGAGCTGGATGCAGGACTCCAGGTGAGGTTTCAAAGAAGCAGAGTAGAGGGGCACAATCACCTCCCTTGAACCTGCTGGTCACGCTTCCTTTGATGCAGCCCAAGGTATGGTTGGCTTTCTGGGATGCAAGCATACGTTGTCAGCTAATGTCTAGCTTTTCATTCGCTAGAACCCACAAGTCCTTCTCCACAGCACTGGTCTCAATGCCTCACCCTGAGCCTATGTTGATACTGAGAGGGTAGTGAAACTTATAATTCAGCAGAAATAAGTGTGCCTGCTCATTTCAAGCTATTTTTTTTTCTGGTTTATTCATAGAATCATAGAATCACTAGGTTGGAAGAGACCTCTGAGATCATCGAGTCTTCTTACTAAACCATGTCCCTAAGGAACTCATCTACCCGTCTTTTAAACCCCCAGCGATGGTGACTCCACCACCTCCCTTGGCAGCTGTGCCAATGCCTGACCATCCTTTCAGTGAAGAAATTCTTCCTAATGTCCGGTCTAAACTTCCCCTGGCTCAACTTGCTGCGCAGAAAGACTTTGGCACAGTATTTGCTCTTTGGAAAGCCAAGAGAGATCTTGGGCTGCAAGTAACTCGAGTCAATGACAGAGTAGAATGGTTTGACGCAGCAGAAAGAGTAGAAGTGTTCAGCCATGAAAGAAACGTGCTGAGAGCTGTTGAGGGATTCTTGTACAGGAGAAGAGAAGTAATAGTTTGGGGAAAGAAATTCACCAGGGACATGAAAAAGCTACATGTCTACCACCTCTTCCACAGAAGCAATGCCGGCTGTGGTCAGGTGGAGTAGTGCAGGAGGCTACGCATTCAGGTAATCACCTAGGGAACAAAAGCTACAAGTTAGATGAAACACTTGGTGTCAGAACTCATCCTCTATTCCCATTCACCTCACTTCAGGTGGAATCAGATGGTTTAGAAGAGTGTTTTGCAGCTACTCTCATAAACCAGCACAATGGTTTTGCCTTTGCAAAAGCCCCTTTCCAGCCCCAAAATTTTAACCAAACATAGAGTTCAGAGCACAGAAATGTGAGAATCTGATTTTATGGGGTTTTTTTAAGAAAAAAGTTCCTTTTAGCTCAGGCTGTAGCTATGTTCACTCCATATATTTAAATGCTTTTAAGACTGTACTGTTAGCTGGGTACCATAAATATGCCTGTTAGCATCAGAATAACCAAGTACAGTATTAATCAATGATATTAAGTTCTTCTTTAGTTATTTATTTTCACTTTATTGACACAGATAAAAAAAATCTATTTTTTGTTTATGTGTAAGAAGAAATATAAAGTCCTGGCTGACCTTTATGCTGTTACTATTGCTATTATAAAGATTTAATGAGTTGGGGTTCACAAAACACATTGGGAGCTTCATATGTTACTGCTATTCTTTATTTATTAAGACACAAGGACTTCCCATCTGGCCCCTAACAGGTCTTTTAGCCTCTACACCTCTGCTATACAATCTGTTTGTTAGATAAAAAATATGTAACTCAATGGTAACTCAGTGTCTTTCACAGAATTCATAAACCAAGTGAGATAATCACTGTTAAAATGGTTTGGCTTCTCTCATTTTGAATATTGGCAGAGTGCACGTACCACATCTGGATAAGTTACTTGAGCAGTTTTCCAAGCGTAACTTCTGGGAGGATCCTCTGCAATGTCAGTTCAATCACCTCTTCCCTTTTGGCTTTACTGGTTTTAGAATTCTGATTCGGCATGACGGCAAAGCCTGGTGAGATCTGTACCTTGGGCATGTATTTACCATTTAGATGTTAGCAATGGCACGCAAACTGCTTCTTTATCTGCCGCAGCAGTATTTCAGCTGTGCTTTGCAAATGTGCCAGGATTTTTCTGGGATGAGCTACTGCAGTTGTCTCTGCTGAACCTTCAGTGTTACTGACTCTGCTAAGATGGCATCTCTCAATAACAGCTCACGCTGAAGACAAGCATTTCTACCATATGTTATCATTAGTAATTTTTGTATGTTTTATCACTTTCTAAACTTTCTAAACCTCTCTATAGGTCCAGTGCTTCAGAAAAACATCACCATGTAGGCATTTTCCTCCTAATCTCTAGCTTTCTGAAACTTCTAAGTTGGGATTCGGTTTTCCCAGATTGGTTTTTGCTTACGGTTAGTTCTACCTTTGAACACGGAAGCATCATTTTTAAG
This sequence comes from Geococcyx californianus, assembly GCA_013389885.1. Lineage (NCBI taxonomy): Eukaryota > Metazoa > Chordata > Aves > Cuculiformes > Neomorphidae > Geococcyx > Geococcyx californianus. Next base: position 25,570 of record VWPV01016804.1, on the reverse strand, counting down.
GAAGTGTTATCCTACTAAATTTCATATTTCTACATATATTGGAGGGATACTAATGTCATATGGAAACATGCAGATGTCCCCTCATACTAAGTGTTATCCAAGCAAACTCGAAAACAACACAATAAACTACTGTATTGTACATTTAGATGGTCTGTTGGATAGAGGATAAAACAAAGGAAGGTAAAATAGATTTGGAAAGATAAAGTATCTTTAAACCGAGGTCACTCAGCAGATCTGTGGCAGATCCAAGAACAAGGAGAACTCAAACTCTTTGCTCACCAGGCAGTGCCCTCAGCAACAAACCATAGAAATTTTCTGCACACATTAAAATTGTCCCCTTACCATTTCACATTTTTCTATACTAAAAATGTCAACACGACAGGTTGATTTCCCAGTTCCATATGATAAAACTTGCCCTCACCCTTATTATTGCTCTTATCGTCTACACCAGTGTGGTCAGTCCTAGAAAATGGTTCCACTGCATCACAACACAAAGGGCGAACACCCAGACCAACCAGGGGTAAACATTCTCCAGGTATACAAATAAGGGTTCAATATTTTTTCCAAGTTTGGCAGAGTGCTTTTAAAAGCATCAATATTCTATCATGCTTAAACTATTTTAATCCCAGTTCTTAATTACTCATGATAATATTTGATGTAGTGTTATAAGAACCTTATCACACAGTTTGTACTAATGCTAATCATCTTTCTTATAATGGTATAACTGAGAGCATCCACAGTATAAGTTTTTCTATAACAAAGATTTTACTTTTTGCATTGGATCTAAGATTCATCAAAACACCAATTTGGAATTCACAGTTCAATTAATTTTTCATTTTATTTTAATGGCCTTTCAGCACAGCGACTCACTAGCATTTGTTTTATTACTATTATAAAACTTTCACTGCATGGTTTACCCAATCAAAACACGTTAGAAGAAAATTTCTTCTCTTTCCATGATTTAGATATGGTTTAATGATAATAAATGAAACATTATATTATGAGAACAGTACTCCTCAATAAACAGATGAGACTCTTAGAGATCCAGAGCCAGAAAATGTTTTCAACTCTGTTATTCAGACAAGGTCCCAGTTCCATGCAGTAAAATCCGTGGCACACATGAAAGCAGCTAAATATAAATGAATAACTCAGTAGGATAGCATTCTTGCGAGCCCAGAATCAAAAAAGCAGAAGTTATCAATTCCTTATATTTATTGGCTTGTCAGTGGTTATTTAAGAATGAAAGATTCCCTCTCCAAAAGAAGGTGTCTACATACCAATACAGAATTATAGGAGACAAACTGCCTGACTTTTGAGGAGACTTACCCATCTTTAACAAACCCACACTCACAAAAGCTGCTTTTGCATATTTAACAGAAGTACTATCTATTTAGAATGAAGAATTGCAATACAAAGCTCAGCCTAAAGTAAAATTCCTGCAATTTAAAATTCCACAGCACCAGGACATTCAGAGTCTGCTCTGACTCCACGCAGCTTGAGGCCCTCTTGAACTCAAAGGCAGTCAGCAACTGCGTGTTTATCTATGGAACCAAACCCCAGGTCTGCAGCATCTAGAGTCGGTTGTTATCAACGCCCATTAACCACTCTGACTGGGTTGCTGGAGTCAGTAATATTCAGCTTGCATAGCTGCAATATGAGGGCAAAGATGATGAGACTAAGAAACGAAACGCAGTTCTCCAACAACGCAGGAAAGGACAGCAGTCTGAGCCCCTCGTGAACAGCTCCTTTAAGGACTGCCAAGTACTTAATATGTTTGCTGTCTTCTCAAAGCCATCGAGTACACTCACTAAGCAATACACGCACACAAAAAATAGAAGTCTAGCCCTTTCCAAAAGGTGTTACCCTTATTGAGGCTCAAATAAAAGGCACAAATGTTTAAATCTGAAATGACTGAATTGGGAGAGCTCCTATGGAATGAAATATATGGATACACATATACAAATCAGTGGTTTTGATAGTAGCTTGTACTCAATTAATTAAAAAGTCAGTCCAAAAAAGTGTCTCTAGAAAGGTTTATGGAATTGGCAAAGATCACTGTGCACCTGAGCAAGAGACATTGCAAAGCCACTTGGAGCATACTTGGACATATACGTAGGTAGTGGCTGAAATGAAAGAGCGGAATCTGCCCCCCGCCCCCAGCACTGATCTGCTTTCTGCCTTTAGAAGGCACCATGTTGCTATCTCCTTTCTGCAGGCAGTAAAAGGAGGCAATGGAAAGTGTTTAGCTTCAGAAAGGGCATTGTAGCTCCTGAAGTACTTGCTGGATAAACTTAACTCTCAAGGAAGTTTAATGTTTTTAATTAGTCATAGGTGGAAAGCAGACAAAACCTTTATAATGGGCTCCAGCAAAGTTAGGTCCTCACACAGATGGCTGGAGAACCTAAACTGGGGAACTCCCCTCTGCAGCTACCAGTCTGCCAAGCAGACGACTGACCCTTTGCCTTCCTCCTGGTCCACCTTTCTCACATCCCATCTATTTCACATGCTTTCTCCAGATGAAGCCCAAAAAAACTGGAGTGTTAGGTAGGATTGCTGAGTAAGGACCTTACACAAACAGATGTTAAATTGTTTGAATTAAGGATTATCAAGTTATTAGCACATCCTGACTTGTTTTCATGACAGTTGTCCACCTGAAGAAAAGCTGAATCTGTTCTGCAATTCTCCTCTTGATCTCCTGCTTCATAAGTTTTCGGTTACCTATTTTTCTTTCATAAATTTGACATTCTATTGGAACAAATAAGCTAGAAAACAAAGCTGAGAGAGAGGATTCAACTCCAGGTACAGGAGTGGCATAACTTCATGTAACCCTGACATCTTAAACCTCCAAGTTAAACATGAACCTGACTGAACAGGAAGAAAAATATCATTGCCCAAATAAATTTCTATGCACAAACAGCAGAGAAGAAGTTCCTAAGTAGATGAAACTCACAGCTGTTCACCCCAGGTTTAATTCTAGTTTTCTATTCATCCACATGGCAAGTACCATAGCAAGATGGAACATTAAAGTTGTTCTTTAGCATCAGTTCCCATGCTCCAAATCTTCATCGAATGACAGGACTTTTTTTCCTACCTGTAGAAAACATCTTTCTCAATTACAGCTACTTTTAAAGTGCTTTACACAAAGACCCCATGTATTGTGTCATTGTGTCCCACTGTGATCCAAATGACAAGTGCTCTTGTGTTGGGGATTCTGTTAAAACACCAGGAATTACAAACAAATGCTCTATGTTCACGATTAATATAAGGGTCAATTATAAAAACAAGTTAAGAGGGTTTGTTTTGATCAATTGGTTAGAGAATTGCATGTTGAGAGAATTTTCCAGCTTTACCAGAGTTAACACATAAACCAACACACATCTCTACTTGCATATGTCTCTCTCTCATGTCATATCCAATCATTATCTAAGATAATAGCTTTGTAAAATAAAGAATTTGTTCCTAGTGAACCTATCCTTCTTTCCAAGCCTGATTTTTCCATGAAGCCGTGATGATCAGTTCAATTCCTATAGCAACCTGCGCTGAGGTTAAAACACAGCATTGCAGCATCATTATACTTTGAAGTATAAATAAAAGAATTTATATTGAAGGGCTGAAGTCTTCAGAGATGTATGCTGCTTGTTAAAAATTAATAAAACTAAACAGAGAGGTACAGTATATTGCTCTGCATATAGTTTATCCCTGAAAGTCATGACCTAATAGTTTTTTCATGAGATCAAGACAGTGAATACAAATGAATAAGCAAGCATGCTGTAAAATAACATTAGTATAGGGGAACTACAAAGCACTTCACTATTCCTGGGTTTTGAGAAACCCTGATGCAATAACTACTGTGATCAATGCCGATGGTTCTTTCACTAACAATTGCATTTTTCCTTGCGTTTGCAAGAGACTGAGTGGCCGCTGAACACAGCTGTTACTCCACTTGGAGTGCCCTGATGTAACATCAAACGTAGAGACTGAAAAGAGATACTAGAAAATAAACCAGGGCTTGATTTCTACTGGTATGATAAAATTGATGAATTAGGATCATTAATGGCATCCAGAATCTTTATTTTGGACCACTGCAGAGAGCAGAGGCCACCTCCAGTCTAAGCAAAGGGGACGGGCAGTATTGCCTTAAAGAGCTTCATTCATAAAACCTAAGAAACACCTGCGCATTTTTGTCCATGTCATTATTTTTTTTTAGTTTGTCTGTTTGGTTTTATGTTCAATAATACATCACTTTCATCTTAATCTACTAATCAAGCAAGGAGAAGAAATGCTGAAAGTGAAATCTAAATGAAAAACAAAGTTACAAATTCAGGAAAAATCCTACAGAGGTGTTATATAAAAAATTAAAAAAAAAAAAAAGAGTTCTCACTGGGATTCTGAAGCTTGCTTTGAAAACATTTTTCCTCACTGATGGGACTTCCATGTTATTTGATACATAGGTGCTACAAAGAAAAATAATGATTTTCATAAGATGAACATTTTAATGTTGCTTAAGAAGATGCCTGAAAATATTGCATGCTTATTAATATCTAATTCACTGACTTCTGTGTTTACACAGTATTCCAAGAGGAAATGTGAATATGACTAGAGCAATACTTTCCAACTTAAATATTAGTGTCATTCTTTTGGAAAAATATCATCATGATTTTGATAAAATTATTGATTTTTGTTGGCAAAGCTAATTAAAATTCCAGTTTTACCCAGAGAAATGGACGTTATTTTCTCTTATGGTGACAAACAAAAGCAGAAGCACGGCATTATTAGTAAGCAATTTACAGAGATGAGAATCAGTTTTATTTCCACCTTTATAAAACTACTTATTTACTTATTTACTCATTCATAAAGGAAAAGAAATACATAAAACACTGCTGCAAAGAGTCAAATGGCTTACAGAGATGACAGATGTATCTAATCTTATTAGGCATACAGACACCAGGTTAATAATTGCGCTAACACATGTACAAAATACAGTTCTGCTACAACACTATTCATTTTGTCTGGTCATTGTAAACAGACCAGGTAGATCTCTTCCTCACCTTCTAGGAGAATTTTAATTCTGTTTCTAAAAATAATTACCTATTTAAATAAGCCTCTTCCTTGCTACACTACCGTCTGATGAGGGACTCCAAGCCAATATCGTATCTGTGTCTCCAAAGCTTGCTTCTCAAAGGAAAGTGTGCATCACATCAACACTCTTAAGACAGATTACAGTTCTCAAGCAATCTTGGTTTTGAAATAGGAATTCCAAAAGTACTTGCCCCAGCCTGTATCAGTATGTAAAATTTTGTCCTACAATCAGCACATCAAATGTTATACATTTAATAGAATATTTAGTTTTATATAAAAGAAAGCCTGCAGGAATGACACAACAGCACATAAAGTATCTTTAACAGTTTTTCTGTTTTCAAATATACAGTATTTCAGAAGTTGTTGCAGAAACAGGGACAATAAATGATTTTATTCTTCCTTATCCACACTGAAGGACTTCTTTCTCATTTAAACCTAATTAAATTCAGAATCTAATTCAACCATTCCAAAAGCATTTATTACGCAATATAAATGCCAAATTGCCACACAGACTTTGCCATGTCTCCCACCGAATAAAAATACCTCAGCTGATAAGCTGGCTTTTAGTAACCTTCAGTCTATCCATTCATCGCTCAAGGCAATCATTCAAGGAGCTGTAGAGAGCAATGAAAACAGAAAAGGGTGAATTTCATTTAAAGCTAAATAAGTTTAGTTAGCTTGGCAAAAGCAACAGTAACCCTTTTCCAGAGGGGTGAAAAAAGTTAAGGTTACTAGCACAGTTTCTGAAGCACTACTACCCTGCAATTTAAAACCTAGATTTACTTATACACCCGATGACCCTCTAACAAGATTATTACTTCATGATACATAAAAAAGTAATATTAAATAATACAAAACTGAGAACAGTTTTAAAGTGGGCCTAGTAAGGCCATATTCTTTAGGTTTCAGAAATACAAAGGGATCCATCACATGGTTGGTAGTAGGTTTTACAGGGTACTCACCCAATCAGTTAAAACTAATTTCTGTTTAATAAAGATCAAATAAGCTACTAACAAAGACAGTAAAGTACTTTTAATTACTAGTAGTCCCAGACAGATGGTGGAAAAAACCCTGGGTGAATAAATGGAGAGGGAGGGAAGAGGGAGAAATAAATGCCCCAAACATTCATATGCATCTCATGAGACAAACATCATGAAAATCCATTAAGATTTGGTTCTATTTTATTTGTTTATTGTTTTTTAAACATATGAACAGCTGGTTTTGGCTGCAAAGCCATAACACTTGCTGCTGAAATTCATCCAAATATTTATATGCAGCATTTCCATACATTATAGCATCATTCAAGTGATCCTTAAATTTCCACTGGAGAAGTGTATTCACATCCTAGAGGCCACTTTGCCATCAGTTCTACCACAAAATAGCTGAATTCATCACCACACAGAGCAAAAAAAGCAAAACTGGCGAAAGAGTAGAGAGAAATAGTCTTTCCAGTGAGAGACCTGCTCTGCCCTGATTAAAAACTGGCGGCAGGATAAGCCTGAGAGGAAAAAAACACTTAATTCCTCTGACTGATGAATCCAGTAAATCAGACCTTACTCAGGCACAGGAATAAAGGTGCAAGGGCAAATGAAAGAACTACTCTGGTCTGTACCTCCTCTTGAAAGGATAGTTGTAAGGCACCCCTTTCAGGCACTCCACTAAGGAAATGACAGCAGTTGATGCTTATCACTTTCTGTATGTCAAATAGAGCGGTTTCCTTCAGATCCACTACGTAGGGCTGGGCCACACTATTTCTGGATCTTATTCTCAGCTATTCCATTTGATAACAACCCCATGCAGAGCTACAGGCTGGGTGCAGAGTGGCTGGAGAGCAGCCAGGCGGAAAGGGACTTGGGAGTGCTGGTGGGCAGGAAACTCAACATGAGCCAGCAGTGTGCACAAGTGGCAAAGAAGGCCAATGGTATCTTGGCCTGCACCAGGAACAGTGTGACCAGCAGGACTAGAGAGGTCATCATCCCCTTATACTCGGCACTGGTCAGGCCGCACCTTGAGTGCTGTGTCCAGTTCTGGGCCCCTCAGTTTAGGAAGGATGTTGAGATGTTAGAGGGTGTCCAGAGGAGAGCAACGAGGATGGTGAGGGGGCTGGAGCACAAGCCCTGTGAGGAGCGCCTGAGGGAGCTGGGGTTGTTCAGCCTGGAGAAGAGGAGGCTCAGGGGAGACCTTATTGCCCTCTACAACTGCCTGAAGGGAGGCTGTAGTGAGGCAGGAGTGGGGCTCTTCTCTCAGGCACCCAGTGACAGAACGAGAGGACATGGTCTCAAGCTTCACCAGCGGAGGTTTAGGCTTGACATTAGGAAGAAGTTCTTCACTGAGAGGGTGATTGGCCATTGGAATGCTCTGCCTAGGGAGGTGGTGGAGTCACCATCCCTGGAGGTGTTTAAGGAGAGATTGGCTGAGGCTCTTAGTGCCATGGTGTAGTTGACGAGTAGGAGTAGGTGTAGGTGTTGGGTCATAGGTTGGACTTGATGATCTCTAAGGTCTCTTCCAACCTTACAATACTGGGATACTGTGATTTGTCAGAAGAATCTAAGACAGTGACCAATCAAAGTAAATTGAGCAAATCATACAGAAGGGTAAGTTTCAAGCACCACGAAAGTGATGATACATCCATTTGTACTAGTTAAATTTGAATGTTTGAAAATATGTTCTCCTATCCTTGCACTCTTCCTGAGAACAGAGAAGGTGTCTTTTATAATCATCTAAGCTTTATTACATCATTATACTGTAACCAGGAATACATAATGCTAATACAGGGTTTGATTAACAAGAAAATGCTTATATCAAAGCACCAACAGTTAAAAGGTTTCTAAAACATTGGTCTTTGGGTGCTCTGACAGTTTTCTTATCACAGTATCACAGTATCACAGTATCACAGTATCACAGTATCACAG
>VWPV01016804.1:0-16796 GCA_013389885.1 Geococcyx californianus | reverse complement strand
GCACACTGCTGGCTCATGTTGAGTTTCCTGCCCACCAGCACTCCCAAGTCCCTTTCTGCCTGATTGTTCTCCGGTCACTCTGTCCCCAGTCTGTAGCTCTGCATGGGGTTGTTCTGTCCAAAGTGCAGGACCTGGCACTTGGACTTGTTAAACCTCATGCTTATGTCCATCACATGGAATTCAGCTGTTCACACTCCTAAGTACCTGACCATACATCTTGAATTTCCTTCCCTGTAACATTCCCTTTTCTCTACATTCGGAGTCTTGCTCTCTCCCAAAGTGTAAAATAACACCTGTACTAGACAGGCTTATCCTCAATGCCAAATGGCTGTCCTTCAGACAGAATAAGGGACAGGCAGAGTTGTGCCCCTGACTTGAATCAAAGATAAGGAATAAAAAGGTCTTCAGGACCAGATCTTAAATTCAAACAGACTATGGAAGATTGGGGAATTACTGTGATGTAAGTAGGAAAAAATACTGTAAGGCAGTAAATGAAATAATTAACATTTAGAAAGACACTCAAAGAACTGTCTAAAGAATCTTCTCCTCAAAATCATGAGGTACATAAAAGCCCTCACCACGTTATCTCTTAAATCCCACAAAAAAAATTGGCCTAGAGTACCAGAGAGCAGCAAAGATTTTTCATGCTCCAGGTGACATACAATAGCTCAAGAATAATTCAGAGAGGCCAGATAGAGGAGGATTGCATCAGCTGGATTACATTTTAAATACAGGAAATTAGAGTTTAAATTTACAAACCCAGTGTTCTTCCTGATGTACCAGATTTTGGAATGCTTGAGATATATGACTACAGACACATACAGTCAATACATTAATGAACCGCATTGGAGTAAATCATTCTGATTGGAACTAGCACACACTGTCTCATATTCCTATAAATCTGAGGTATTAGATAAACTTTAGTATGCCACTGATAAGAAAGAATAACAAATAAAGGTAAAAACACGTAGAGAATGGTCACCATGGACTGGAGAGAAAATTGAGAAGAATTCATAGCAGAAAGAAACAACCCATAGAGCAGTGGACAAGAAACCATGAGCTAAATATCCAGCTACCCAGCAGAAAACTTATGACACAAATGAAGCCCTCAAGAAAGCAATTATTAACAAAACATACTTGTGGGTTTTCTTCTCCACTAAGACAAATAATATTTTTTCATGTGATACAACAAATGAACATGTGGGCAACAAAGACAATAAGCTAGGAAAAAACACTCAGCCGCTGAAACTGATCCTCCTACGTGATCTATTCATGTAAATCAGGCAAAAAAATAGAATTCAAAGAAATTCAAGTGACCCTAGTCAACAAGGCATGGTTGATAAGGAAAAAATCTGAAGGTTTCTATTGAATAATGAATGAGTAGGGATCAAAAAGATAGAGAAAATTCAAAACCTATATAAAGATCCAGCACACAGCCTTTATAAATATGAACTTCTGTGAGTGCAAGTTAGGCAGAAGGTGAGTTTCTAAACTTAATATTTCAAGCACATCGACATCCAATAGCTCTATCTGGATTGAACTCAATACGAGTCCAGCAAAACGTTCTTTCTAACGTTAACAATTAGCTATCATCAACCCTCTCACCCTCAGCCAGCTTTGAAGAAGTTACACTAGGGATTAGTTTGGCCCCAGAACTTTGGCATTGAGCCCACGAAATCACCGCACACAAGGAACAATACAAAAGCCCTAAAATCAAAACCAAACAATGAATCATTAATGCTCATTGGGAAATGTGTTAGCAGTATCCACCATGACAGCTTTTAGCAGATGTCACAATGATGATCAGTAAAATCACAGGATGAAACCAATCCACATATTTCATAATTTCAGGCACTGAGTTTCAATAGGCAGCTGTTCAGGTTGTCACTTTGCTTTACTCTCTGTATAATTTCCACGGCTCACAACCTGAAAGCATATACAAATAAAAATTGCCGGTCACATTTATACTAGCTGATGTGCTACTACCATTAATTTTCCTTATCATGTGTTATTTCTCAGTGCACAGTGTTAGAGCTGTCAAGATATATTTCCCTGGCTTGTGTCCTGTTAACATACTAATTCAAACACATGACAGACCAGCTTTCATGGCTCTTGCAGAGAGATTGAAATTGTATTTTGGCAAAAAAGTAGTAGTCCTAGAAGACAATGGATAAAACTCATAGGAAGAAAACCATAGCTAGGAAAGAAAAATAGTGGATAGAAAAGAAGGAATAAAAGTATATCTCTCTTGGCTAAATTCTGCTACATCCTTAAACGCACAGTCAAATTTCACCCTGTTCATGGTCATATTTGAGCAAGTGCATAAAGTGTTTTTTCTTGACAATTTGACTTGTGTTTTATCTCAGTTCTCACTCTCCTCATAGTACTACTTATAGAAGAAAAGCAAGATTTTGAAACAGAAAATAAAAGCACTTTTGTTATATATTTCGATTCTGATACCTCTGTTAAAACTCCTTCCTCCAACTTTCGAAGAAAATCTCCATTCTACTAGAAGATGCAATTAAGGCAATGTCTGAACACAGTGTCTCCTTTTGTGTAGATTTGTGAATTTAAGCTCTGTATCAATCCCCCTTATTGTTTATTGAAATGATTCCTTAAGTCCTTTCAGAAATAGTCTACCTTTAATTTTATTTATTTTAGCTGGACTCCAGGCACGACACCAAAGCAGTCTTATTCTAATCACAGAGTTTTGTTTTTCTTAAAACAATGTCAAGTGGAGAAGTGGAGACAGAACTCCTAGGAAGACGAGACAAAATCTCTCAAAGCAGCTTTTTGAATTTCTAGATTCCTCCTTGCAAACATCCCTCAGTGTTCATCACCAGCCAGTCCGATGTAATTCATCACATTGTGCTGTTTCCCTGGTTTGCACCATCCCACTTCTGTTTGTGGCAGTTCTATGCATTAGTTTCCTTCTGTCATATGAAAGCAGGACAATGCCACTCCCTGTTTCACAGTATCACAGTATCATAAGGTTGGAAAAGACCTTTGAGATCATCGAGTCCAACCTATTGCCCAACACCTACACCTACTCCTACTCATCAACTACACCATGGCACTGAGAGCCTCATCCAGTCTCTCCTTAAACACCTCCAGGGACGGTGACTCCACCACCTCCCTAGGCAGAGCATTCCAGTGAACAATCACCCTCTCAGTGAAGAACTTCTTCCTAATGTCAAGCCTAAACCTCCCCTGGCGAAGCTTGAGACCGTGTCCTCTCGTTCTGTCACCGGTCACCTGAGAGAAGAGCCCCACTCCTGCCTCACTACAGCCTCCCTTCAGGCAGTTGTAGAGGGCAATAAGGTCTCCCCTGAGCCTCCTCTTCTCCAGGCTGAACAACCCCAGCTCCCTCAGTCGCTCCTCACAGGGCTTGTGCTCCAGCCCCCTCACCATCCTCGTTGCTCTCCTCTGAACACCCTCTAACATCTCAACATCCTTCCTAAACTGAGGGGCCCAGAACTGGACACAGCACTCAAGGTGCGGCCTGACCAGTGCCGAGTATAAGGGGATGATGACCTCTCTAGTCCTGCTGGTCACACTGTTCCTGATGCAGGCCAAGATACCATTGGCCTTCTTTGCCACTTGGGCACACTGCTGGCTCATGTTGAGTTTCCTGTCCACCAGCACTCCCAAGTCCCTTTCTGCCTGACCGCTCTCCAGTCACTCTGCACCCAGTCTAGAGCTCTGCATGGGGTTGTTGTGTCCAAAGTGCAGGACCCAGCATTTGGACTTGTTAAACCTCATGCTATTGGAGTCAGCCCATCTCTCCAGCCTGTCAAGGTCCCTCTGTAGGGCCCTGCTACCTTCCAGCAGATCGACACCTCCTCCCAGCTTTTCATCTGTGAACTTGCCGCGAACTTTCATTGGTTATAGACTCCAGAGGACTGTTCAGATAGTCTAAATAAAAGACACTCTCTAAAATGTTCTATTCAAGTTCCCTTTAAGGAGAAAACCTCCCAGAATAGTCCTTCAATAGTTTAATACTTGTTAGGACTACTTTTTGGAAAACTGGTAATAGTTATATTTCTCACTGTTAAGTCAGAAATATTGCATTATGCATTTTAAGAAACACTTTAATTTATGCTTAAACTATTACCAAATAAAATGCCTCTGAAGAGAACTTCAGGCAGTAATCACATTTACTTTATTTGCTCCAGCCTTCTGTATGCAATTTTACTATCTCCAAAAGCAGTGACATGGACATTGTTTGGAATCAATCACTTAGATGGTAACTTATTAAAAAATAAAGTGTATATAAGCTATTCCACATATCACTGCTTTTCTTACTCGCTTTTTCCTTTAAATAGTTTTAATATCATCTAATGACCTTTCCATCTGTCACTGTCAGATGCCTCTTAACAATCTCACTGAAAAATCACTTTTATCACAGTCTCACAGTATCATAAGGTTGGAAAAGACCTTTGAGATCATCGAGTCCAACCTATGGCCCAACACCTACACCTACTCCTACTTGTCAACTACACCATGGCACTAAGAGCATTCACACAGTACCTTTCAGAGCTACAGACTGTCATAACATTCTGGGACTGACAGAGAGCACTGCCATTGAGCCCCAGAATTACAGCAACTTACTGCACCTTTGTCAGGAGCAAGCAACACCAGCATTCCCTGGTTGCTTATGCTACTGCAACAAGCCAGAGGATTGGTTTTGTTTATTTTCAGATCCCGTGAGAGGAAAAAAAACAAAGAAACCTAAGTATTGGTAAACTGTTCATTGATCACATTGATGGTATCTTAGAGACAGGTTAATTCCACAGACTTATGTGTAGGCACCTACCTAAGAACTGGGCTGTTACAGCTACCAGAGCAGGGAAACAGCAGAGCTCTCAGGCACCTTAGCCTGAAGAAGAGGAGGCTCAGGGGAGACCTTATTGCCCTCTACAACTGCCTGAAAGGAGGCTGTAGTCAGACAGGGATCAGTCTTTTCTCTCAGGTGACCGGTGACAGAACGAGAGGACACGGTCTCAAGCTTCACCAAGGGAGGTTTAGGCTGGACATTAGGAAAAATTCTTCACTGAGAGGGTGATTGTTCACTGGAATGCTCTGCCTAGGGAGGTGGTGGAGTCACCATCCCTGGAGGTGTTTAAGGAGAGATTGGATGAGGCTCTCAGTGCCATGGTGTAGTTGACAAGTAGGAGTAGGTGTAGGTGTTGGGCCATAGGTTGGACTCGATGATCTCAATGGTCTTTTCCAACCTTATGATACTGTGATACTGTGAGGCCTACCAGGCTGGTGCTCACAAAGCAAGGCACACCAAAAAACTGCCAGCCAAGGGCTGAAACTGCTTTAACTGGTGGTTTCTGCACCTCCAGCTGCTGGAATTGTATTTAACTACTACTTATTTTCCAGTTCTTTAGCCAGTTTTTTTCTTTCTTTACAGAGCTCAGAACTTCTGATGGAGAAGATACCGAGCTAGTACTTAGTATAAAAACATATTTTGGTTGAAACAGAGGTTAACTGAACACAGATAAAGGGACCATTTTGGGAACTGCTATGACAACATATGATATGTACTATTTATAACTACAGAGTAACATTGCTGTCCAATTTCAATACTGTTTTCTTTTGAAGAACCCCCAATACCTTTTAGAAAGTTCCTGGTGCAATATCTGCTGCCATATGCAGAGAGACACATCACATCAATGGCTGCACATCTGGAACATGCCTTTACCATTTAAACTTGAAATCCAAATTTTTGTCTATCTCAAATCTTTGTTCAAGAAATAAACCTGCACACATTGAAAATCTTTTTGTAAAATTAAAAATCTATATTTCCTCTCTCTCTTGTAAATTACTGATGATTTTTCTCAACAGCCTTTTGAAAAACCAGAGGAATCAAATAAATACAAACTATTCTAAAACAACAAGAGTTCTGGAATATATTAGCTTCTGTTACACTGATTCAGAATGTGAATTTATTTTATTGTGAAATTGTGCTGTTAGTAAGTTGTTTTCTCTGGCTGGCTGTACCAGTCCCTGGCTAGGGGAGAATCATCGGAGTGCTCCTGGGAAACATGAAAGCCCAGGCTATCAACCTAACTTAATTGAACAGGGAACAAGTAGAAGAGGTCTATTCTCAGATCCCAGCCCAGACTGGTCTGTATGTTTGCATCGTGCTCTGAGGAGCACTGGGACTCTGCACTTGACACACCCAAGATGCCAGATCTCAAGCGTGGATCTTAAGCGCTGAGGCTTGACACACAGATGTGAGAGAGCCCACGGCTCTCCTAGAAGTTCAGTGCTAGAAATATTGTAAGAGGTCAGCCTGTTTTCATACAAAAGCAGACAGAAAACATTGGATTAGACACGTAAGCGCTCCTACTCGTCTAACGCGCCTCAATAAAAAATACTTTGTTTTGTACGTGTATTTAAGGGTGTTTTAAAAAATCTCTATTTAAATCATTTCTCTAGAGTTTGGCATAAACGTTCCCATTCAGCAGTTTATGCCTTCAGTTTAAGATTGCTGTCCGTTGCCAAGGTTATTGCTGTTGAGATGTGCCCATTTCCTTCTCTTAATGTCACATCTCACTGCTCAGCCTTCGCACGTCAAGAGCGATTTCTACCGGTGACTTGACTACATCTGCGCAACATCAACATTTTTTTTGAAGAGCAAATGGATTTATCTTGCTTTGTTCACTGTTTTTAACACAGAATTGCGCAGTTGAATCATGCTGATATACCAAGAACTTTGCATATGCAAGTGTGGACTGCAATGCACGCTTTCAGGAGGAGAACTGAGGACTCAAACAGGAACCTGCATCAGCCTTACAGAGTTTCTAGTATTTCTCTTCTGTGGTTTTCTGTCAGCCTCTCAGTTCTTCTTCACAGGCTAACTACTCTACCAATGCAGTAGTACCACAAAACAGAAAAAACACTGTGATCTTGTGAATGAGTAAAGGTTCGTCAAGTTTAATAGAAGTGTTGAAAACAGAGCATTCCACTCTTTCATTAGACTAGAAATTTATGAAATTATCCTATTAGCTGAATTTAATACATTCTTATAATCCTACCTCAATTCTTGTTGCATATTCAATTTTTCCAATACATTTGTAAGTTTATTGGAAAAAATCCAACAGCTTCATTCAGTTCTGGCTTATTGTACTTTGGCAGCTCTGTCACATGAACAAAAATTTCTATAGAGTAACTATTTTGAGCCAAATATTAAGAATGTTCTTTCTGTAAATTTGGCTTCGCAAGTGAATACAATCCCTGTTTATTAAATACATACAGACTTCTCTCATGTCAGTTTTATTTTTATGAGGTTTATTCTGAACTAGTTGGTATCTGAACATGAAAACTGAGCTTTAACTCACTTCACACTCATATTTTTGAAGACAGGAGCCTAACCTCTGCCAACTCCACACCAATGGCCTCTGCTACATAATTTAGAAAAAAAGGATCATAAGGGAACTATTCTAACCCATCTCCCAGCTGCTTACTGCTTCAGCTTAGTGAACTCTTTTAGCCTTTCAAGATGTATCAAAAAATTATTTTGAAAATGCGTGCACAAACACAAAATGATGTAAGAAAAAATGAGACGGAAACAAAAAAGCAAAGCTTCAACCTCTGCGAGCATATGGGTTAGTTTAAATAACCAATAACTCAATTGTAATTATATTTGTAATATTACCTTAAAAGCTTTTTCAGTAATTCCACCAGAAGAGTGTATTCATAACACTGGCTTAATGGAAACCCTTAAGCCTAAGGAGATTTATAGTGAAAAACAAACAAACAAGCCTCATGAACCCTCTGGGAATTTTTCAAAGTAAAATGCATTTATGGTATTGATGCAGATAAGCACCATTCCTAAAAGCCAGTTCCTTTTGCAGTCAATGAGTCTTTCCTGGAGCTGAATCCAAACATTTCATACTTCCAAGCAAAATTTTCATTCTTTTATTTTTTTCACTAGATTGGCATCCTATAATTATGTTTCAATTATATAATTGCACAAGATAATTACTAGTACATGCAACAGAGTAATGTATGAATGAATTATTGTCTAACAACACCTAGAGCAATATTTTAATGGTCTGAGTGAAGGAAAAAAACCCCAAAGTTAGTTTCAGAAACAGACTAAACAATAACCAGAAAGCCAAAAATGAAATTATGAAAAAAAATATTTTTACTGGGAGTTGTATTAGTGCAATCTTAATAGTTTTCAGAAAGGAAAATGCAGCAAAACAAGAGGTGTATATTTGCACCTTTGCATGTTTTCCACTCCTGGAAAGTTTACTTCCTCTTTTTTTTCGTTTTTTGTGTTCAAACTGGTGCATGGGACCTTGACTCTTAAGTAAAAAGGGACCAGATGTTTTTTAAATTCTTTTTGCTTTGTGAGTTCTTCTGGGTTAAAAAATCTTCTACTCAAAGCAAATCAGTGGAGGTCTGATTATAGGCATAAATAGTCCTATCTTGTGCAGTGTTGATTGTCTACTTGTGACACCTAAGAGCATATCTGATATTAAAGTTGTATCACCGACAGAACACTTTCATCATAACAAAAGTAAGAACATGAATAATGAAATAAAGAACAGATTTTCAAGAAAACCCAAACCCTTAGTACAGCTGGAAAATATGTCCACTGTGACGATTTACATTCCTAATTCCACAGCCCTATGTCAGACTAGATATTGACATATCTGAATATGAGAATTAATCCCTAAGATCCTTAACATCAATATATCAAACAATAATTTAAGAAACGGCGTCCTAAATCAGATATACGGAGACAGCCAAGCAATTAGATTCTACTGATTTTACACTCATTAAACACCTGCTCCGTCCCCATGCCTGCTCATGTTTTTCCTTTCATATATAAATAACATGTACTTAATAAAATTTTTTAAAAAAACAAAGCTAGGAAATAATAACATAGGAGTTTTTTCTTTGGCTGATTTTTTGAGTGTGTGGGTTTTTGCTATGAACTTTTTCACTGAGGCTGATAATATATTCCAGTTTTCAACTGTGCTGGGTTATGGGAATGCGCACGGTTACTTAAAGTGTCAGCTGGCAGATGGTAACTTGGGAAACCGTTTAAGAGATGTGTTCTGCCACACATCCATGAAAGTGCCTGAATAATCAAAGCAAACAGTGGGCTAGCCATGCTATGAATGACAATATTCAACTGTGTCTGCTCCAAAAAAATCAAGACAATACATAATGAAAACAGAATGAAAATTTCACCTATTTTATATCTTTTAAATATGCAAAAATCATCAGTTTCTTTATATATTATTCTGTATTTAGACATTTGCAGCTCTATAATGAAGATAGGACTGCAAAAAGATATTTAGCTCACGAAGTCTGAGCGCTGCCATCCATTCTAACTCACTAGTTCTTCTACTCATCACATTTGAAAGCAGCTCTTTGTTTGGAGTGCTGCAAGGAAATTTCATATCCCTCCTTTTACGGGTCAGATAGTAGATAAAACAGCAAGCACTTATTAAAATGTGGGTTGCATCTAAATAAAGAGAAGCAGCACCAATACAAATTTCTCTGCATTGCAGAGCCACATAAAGTATCACAGAGATCTTGCTGCTCTGAAATCAGTCAAAACATCTAATACATTTAAAAATTATTATTGCACTTGATGTTTTCTGGAATTATGCCTTAAATATCCAAAGCAATGCCTGGCCAGCTCTCTAGATTTCCCTGATGTACGTCAGAAGTTTCCACCTTCATCATCTCTCTCTGCTTGCTTATACATTTCCAGCCTAACCTCTCCTTGTAGCACTGGTTTCTAGAGACTCTTCGGTCTCCTCGGTCTCTCGGTCTTTGTCTCGCTTAAGGGCAGAGAAGCACAGTGGCTCAGTGCTGGTAGTCACCTTCCAAGGCCTTGCTCACCTTTGCTCTTCTCTTTGGAAGATGTACTAAATTTTGTTGCCATGACTAATCCATAAACTCATCATTAGTCTTTTCTTTCCCCCATAAAACTATGACAAGTGACAATATTCGAAGATAATCCTTTTATTGATTTATCACTGGTGAATGCCAAGGTACTTGAACAGCTTTTTTTTCAAAAGATGAAGTGCACTGAAGCGCAAGAAATGAAATTATCTGAAAAAATAATAGCATCAGTAGAGAATCTGAAAAATACCAGCTTTTAGTAAAAACAGTGTTTTAGAAAATAAAAAATATTTTGTCTTCTGAGAAAACAATTTCTAAAAGGACCTACTCTTGTTCTCAAAGGAGTTTATAAAATTTCAAGAGACCAAGGGCAAAAGATCTTTTTGTGCTAATGCTAAGCTCACCAAACCCCAGTATATATATCTCTTGAATGCAATGGAAATGAAACTTCATTTAAAAAATAGCTAAAATTTCAAAATAAATCATCTTCAGTTGCCTCTTATCATAAACCATTTGCCCAAAGAGACAACTTAAGGTATACAGAGATGCTGACACTGAGGTTTGCCCACTCCTAAACATCCACATGGGCTTTGCTATGCAGACAAAGAAAAACAATGTCTGGTGTTTGTTTATCAGTTACTATCTTCCTACGACAAAATCTCAGAGTCATTGGAAGGAAAGATATAACATGGACCGAAGTCTTCACCCAATGCAATTAATAATTCATGCATTGACTAATCCATTTCCCAAGCACGGGGGTACTAAACAGTCCGGTGATGGTTTTACCTCTTCTCATGTACTACAAAACACATCTGTTGGGACATCATGATAACTCTATTAGAAATTTAGGAATTTAGTGCTCCCTTCTCCTGTTTACTTGGTGATTGTATTTTCAGATCAGCCAAGGATCTAAAAAAATTATGCTAGGTTTGATTTCAATCCAATTCCACACAATTATCATGGTATCTTCACACACAGTCAACTCCCAATACATAAAAGACTGAAGTTTGGGGAAAGAACAGAGACACAACTAAATGAATTATTTGCCCAAACTCAGGTTAATCAATCCATGGACTATTCAATTTTAGAGTATGATCCAGGTCCCATCTAACCACTTAGTAATACCAAAAGCCAAATTCAGAAGTCACTGCACAGAAACCTGGAAATATTTTTGGAGACTGGATTAATCTTTTCAAGAACAGAAACCTTACATTTCAGTTCACAGATTTATGTATCTACTATGTAGAATATCACTTGCTAGCATATACTGGACTAGGGAACATAAAACTCAGCTATTCAACATCTTGCTCCTTTACCTTTAGAAACTCTCATCCTTGGGTTGTTAAAGGGGCCCTCAAGATAATTTACTTTCCCCCTCTGTCTTATACAGTGGTTCTTGGCAGTTTCACAGGGCATTGCTCCAAATTTAAGCTTTTAGTCGTAGCAGTTGAATTTAGGATCCCATTCTCCAACATAAACCTACAAAGGTTCACAGGTCATGTATAAACTCACTACCTTGTTTTGGACCTGTAATAAGGTCCTGCCCATCCCCACGTGAAATGCATTAAATGCAAAACGTCCACATTTGTTTTAAACTATATTTTCTGACTATTTCTTACTGAATGTTTCGCTTGGTTTTACTTTACGAAAAGGACATAAAAGCAGAAATACACACTATTTCCAGAGCAGAAATATCACTACTCATTCCAATGAGATGTTTTCCATACCATCAATAAAGCAGATGATTTTGGGTTTATTTCATAATATATATGTTTTCTTTCTTTTACAGTTATTTTGTTGTGTGTTCTAGACACTATTCAGAAACCAAGAGGATAATGCTGGGAAATAAAATATTAAAAGCTAGGAGGTTTTCTTAGGCATAAAAATGTAGTCATAAAATTACAGTGCAAAAACCAACCCCAGGGAGATAAGAAAGAAATTTGACTAGATACATAATGTTTGGAAGCATTTTGAATACAACGTGCAGCTCATATCAGATAGTTTTTATCTGAAATATATCACGGACAGATACTATTGTCTCAGGTTGGTTTTGTGTAGTAGGAAATACTTCAAAAGTACTTAGAGTTGTGCTTTCTTACTTCTCTAGCTCTACCTCTCCTTCATTATCTTTGAAATCACAGCAACTTTACCTCTACCTTGATTAAGCTGTAAGACTTAAACTGTATGGGCTAGACTAAAATGAACGAGTACTAAA
This sequence comes from Geococcyx californianus, assembly GCA_013389885.1. Classification (NCBI taxonomy): domain Eukaryota; kingdom Metazoa; phylum Chordata; class Aves; order Cuculiformes; family Neomorphidae; genus Geococcyx; species Geococcyx californianus. Next base: position 4,699 of record VWPV01016804.1, on the reverse strand, counting down.
ATTGGAAAAACCCATTGGTCACTGAAGTATAAGTAAGCACACTCGTGTGCGCACACAAAATACACTGATAAGGTGCTCCTGAGTAGGCATTCAAATATATTTGTTGTATTCTAAATCAAGGCTATGTATTCTAAGCCACTACCATTTTTCTCCAGCAAAATCAATCCTCAATTCATACAGAAAGTTTGGGAGAAGAAAGAGTTAAGCCCAATGCTGCATGATCAGCACGTGATCACTCCACTTAAGAGCAATAAGGAAAGCGTGTTCATAGTTAAGCAACAGTGGCACTGATAGGCTGATGGAAGATTGCTGTGACCTCTGTAAGTGTATAAAGGGCACCTGTGTGAGTCAATAGGTAGTCTCGGTCTCGGTCTCGGTCTCGGTCTCGGTCTCGGTCTCGGTCTCGGTCTCGGTCTCGGTCTCACAGCAGATCTGACCCTGTTTCATTAGTTGCCTCAACAAATGGTACCCAGCCAGGGACTTGAAAAGGCAGTCTAGTGGACTGTATCAGTGGTGATGCTCAGCTCAACTGAAAGAGCTGAAAGGAAGCTAAAGGCATGTTGTAGACCTTTTTTCAATACAGAAGGCAAGCAGCTGAGAACAATGGGGAATGTGATATCTACAAAACAGAAGGATGTGCTTGAATTAATGCAATGTATTTGAAAAAGCATAGCAGATGCATGGACTGTAATGATTTAAAAATACTGTTAACTTGGTCTCAAAATCATGAGCCTAATTGAAGTACTGATAATATGTTTGAGACAAAGACTTGGGATGATCTAGGGGTTATGATATGGGATCAGGCTACTTGGAAGAGAAAGCAGCAGCTGATCTTTTAGCAGGTTGGCGGACTGTGTTTGAGGCATTGAGTGCTCACGTTACGCATGAGAAACAAAAAGAGGAAATCTCAGAATTTTCAACCTGTCTGGCAGAAATACAAAAGCCAGATCTATACCTCCCTGATCTCCACAATAAGTGGGCTGCAGTACATAAGCAAGCTGTGGCAATTGGAGATCTTGAAATGTTGAAATTCTTCCCAGTTATTTACAATCCTAATCACCAGCTCACTTGGGAAGGGTTGCCCTATGCAATCCTGAAGGAACTCCAATGAACAGTAAAAGAAAATGGTTTATCAGCTCCTTTTACAACAGCTCTGTTAGAAAGCATGGTGGAATCATATAATTTAGTCCCTCATGACAGCAAAGCGATAGCCGGGATGCTGTTGACAGGAATGCAGTTTGCAGTATGGATCTCAGAACAGCAAGAGGTTTGCACGATACAAGCAATGGAAAATCTAGTGCAGCCATGGAACTGCCTACTTCACCAAATAGATATTGAGGTGTTAATGGGGGAAGATCACTTTTCTAGTACTGCTACACAAGCACAATTGCCCATTGAAGCCATAAACCAGTCCTAAGTCCTGGCACTCAGAGCATTTCATTGAGTTCCAAATGTGGGAGCAACTCAAATCTTTTGTTATAGTCTATCAGGAGTCTAACGAACCTTTTATGCAGTTTCTGGATAGGCTTAAAAATAGTCTGGATCAACAGATAGACAATATCCAGGCTTGCGACCTGCTTTGTAAACAGTTGGCCTTGGAAAATGCTGATCAAGATTTTCAGAAGGTATCAAGATTGCTGACAGCACCCACAGTTACACAAATAATCAGTGTCTGCCAAGGGATAGGATCTGAAAGTTATAAAGCTATGATAAGAGAATTTTGCAGTTATGAACCCACATTCTGGATCTTGCACTTGCTTCAACTCCAGCCAAACAGGTCATGCAAAACGTGATTGCCCCAAAAACGGAAAAGACACTAACGAAGGACCAGGTATCTGTCCCCAGTGTTGTAAAGGATGACATTATGCCAAACAACGCCAACCCAAATTTACCAAGGAAGGACAGCCGCTTACTGATTGCTCTTATCACAGTCAGGGAAGTTCCCACAGGAGCACGTCAGAGGGTGGCATTGGGACATAAGCACACCCTTCTACTCAACATTCATACCAGCAAGTGAATTATGTGTCGGAACAACAGGCAGCGCAGGAGTGGAAGACCCAGCAAATGAAAAATGATCTTGAGAAACTTGCTCATGAACTTGAAAAAACAGGCTTAAACAAGGAGCATCTCTTACATTAAGAACAGAGCAGTGATGACAGCAGATACAAGCTTTTGGAGTCAAAATTAGAATCCACCCTTAAGAAGTCTCTTGAAATAAAAGAAGAAAAAATTGCTACTTTGGAAGCTTGTTTAGAAGCATCAACAAACTTAAACCAGTAACTGTGTCAGGAACTTAAAACAATGAAAAATAACTACAAAGCTCTCAAGCAAAGACAAGAGAAAAGAAGGGTTCAGAATTCTCCTCCAAGAATTGGAGAAGAAAATCAACCTGTTGATAAGTGGGAGAAAGAAAATCAGGAAACTATTAGAAAATTATTGAAAGTTAAAGATAGGTTAATCGAAGTAGAAAGGGATAACATTACACTGCAGGCAGAGAAGCAAGCACCAAAGATGCAATTAAAGCAGCTAGAAACACAGAATAGCAATCTGTAGCCTCAGATTCTTGCACTCCAGAGACAGACCGTTTCTCTACAGGAGCAAAATACAATTTTGCGAACTCAAGATGCCAAGCTGCAGGTGGAAAATTCCACCCTTAATTCTCAAAACACATCTCTTATGAATTAGAATGCACAACTGCTAATCCAGCAGTTTGCTCTAGAAAATGAGAAAGAATTTGTGCTCAAGGAATGTGAGGATCTGAAATCAGTGTACAATTCACTTCTCAAAGATGATGAAAAACTGGAACACCTGCATGAATGCCAGGCTTCTGAGTATCTCTGATTGCTAAACTTGGAAGTCTTAAATCTGTGCACACAAGTCTGGAGGAGGAGCACAAGGACTTAGAAGATAGGTACAATCAGCTGCTGAAACAAAGTGCAGCTTGAAGAACTAGGGAAAGTACTCAAGGGAGAACAGAAGAAAATGATGCAATAAAATGAAAAACGAAACTAGAGCAGCAGAGTATAAGAAACCTTGTGATGAAAATGAAAGGAATGAAAGGCTCACTCACACGTACAGTCATCTCTTGGGACAATGAAGTTCCTCAATCCAACCATAAGAATTTGAAAACATTATTGAATAATTATTGTGAGCCTCAAGAATTAGAATTGTTAGCATTAATAAAAATGGATGGCTGTGTAACGCTTAATTGTAGTGGGAAAAATCAATCTTTGAATAAAATGTAAATTCCTCTTTGCAAATATATAGAAATAGTAATGAACAGATAGTTTTGGAAGATGATTTAATGTGTTAGGATCTTGGGTGAAACTTGGTTAATGTTAGGTTTATTATGCTTAATGGTTTTTGTATGTGTTTTGGTATGTGTACCGTGCGTAATACAACGTATACTAAGGATGATTGATAGCACCATAAGTAGAGTTATGTTAGTGCAGATTGAAAACAAAAAGGGGGAATGGTGGGAGAAGAAAGAGTTAAGCCCAATGTTGCATGATCAGCACATGATTACTCCACTTAAGGGAAGCGTGTGCATAGTTAAGCAACAGTGGCCCTGAAAGGCTGATGGAAGGTTGCCTGTGACCTTTGTAAGTGTATAAAGGCACCTGTGTGAGTGAATAGGTGGTCTTGGTTTCAGTATCATGGTGGATCTGAGTCTGTGTCATTAGTCACCCCAACAAGAAAGTGCTATATACTGGCTTTGGTGTTTAAACAGATGAAAAAAGTAACAGGGGAAACTGAAAGGCAAATTTATCTTCACCTCCTACTTGTGTTACTCTCTTCATTCCTTCCTCCCACCCGCAGAAGAATGTTACGCAGACATCAGTGCATGATAAACCTTCAAGGGCAGGTGTGTCAGATGGACAGAGCCCTGTTGATACCTGAGTGGCCTGTACAGCGACATCTCTAATTTTGAGTTTTGTGAGGCAGAGAGTTTTGAGACCACAGGTCAATCTCTGAATTTTAAAAAGAACATTTTACAGAGATGATTAGCAAGAACAATATTCGTTTCTCTGAGTAATCTTCATTTCTTGCTAAGGTCTATTAGAGAGTCATTTAAACCAGAAGAGAAAAATGGATAAGGTGGTCAATCAGTTGACTTTGGCAAAGAGAACAGTTGTAATTTGGTACCCTGCACCATGAAAAACTATCAAAAACATAGTTTTCCTTCTTGCTTTCGTTTGCTGTGTTTCACAAGCATCCCTTCCTGCCTCCCTGTCATGAAGGGAAACTGCTGGCCTCTCCTAAGCCCTTGCATCTTACTCTGCTCAGAAATGTCCCTTGCGATCATGAGTCTTGAACACGAAATCAGTCTCAATAAACAATCGCTAGCATCTGTCAATTATATCACCTTCAAAGATATTAAAAAGCAGCACGTTTCATATCTAATGTGAACTACAGCTAACAAATATAGCTGGAATGCATGGGCCCCTGCCTGAGGGTGGATGAAGTGCCAACAAAGACTTGTGGGTCATGATTAAAGGGAGGGGACATAGTATCAGTCTCCTATAGGCCACTTGACCAGGAATACTGAGTAGATTAGACATACAGGAGCAGCTTCAAGTTCACAAGCCCTCGTCCTCACAGGGGACTTCAAACACACCGAGATCTTTTGAAGGGACAACACAGGAGGGTATAAGCAATCTAAAAGGTTCCTGGAATGCATTGATCATAACTTCCTTCT
>VWPV01016803.1:0-45609 GCA_013389885.1 Geococcyx californianus | reverse complement strand
GCTGAGGGTGCACTCAGTCCCACAGTTTAAGTCACTGATGAAGTTATTAAATAGTACAGTCCCTTGAGAACTCTATTTGTTACTTATTTCCGTCAGGATATTAAGCACTTGACAGCTACTCTCTGGATATGATCGTTCAGCCAGTCCCTTATCCACCATGTAGTCCACATCAAATCTATATCATTTGTGATCACAAGATGATACAGTTCCTGCTTTTTGGGGCACTGAGGAGAGAGGTCAGCAGTACTGCCACCCTGGATTTCTGAAGGGCTTTGAACTCTTCAGAAGGTTGCTTGATAAAGCCCACCGGGAGGTGGCTCTTAAGGACAAAGGGGTGCAAGAGGGCTGGACGCTCCTCAAAATGGAAATCCTGGCTGCACAAGAACAGGCCATCCCTGTGTGCTGTAAAATGAGTCAATGGGGAAGGAAAACAGGTTGGCTGAATAGGGAGCTTAGTATCGATCTGAGGAAAACCAAGAAAGTATATGAGCTCTGGAAGAGGGGGCAGGTGACTACAAGGGTGAGGTGAGATCGTGTAGGGGAAAAATCAGAAGGACAAAAGCCCAACTATAATTTTGACTGGCCACTTCAGTCAAGGACAATAAAAAGAACTTCTTTAAATACATCAGAGGCAACAGGAGGACAAAGAAGACTCTCCCTCCCTTGCTGGGTGTAGAAGGGGCAGTAACCAAGAGGGATGAGGACAAGGCAGAGGTGTTGAATGCCTTCTTTGCCTTGGTCTTTAACTCCAGGGAGAAATGCTGTAGGGATACTCAGCCTCCTCAGCCGGAAGATAGTGGGAAGAAAGATCCAGCTGAACAGGAGGACTTGGTCAGTGACTTGCTTGGCCAATTAGACACACACAAATCTATGGGGCCAGATGGGATCCATCAGAAGGTTTTAAGGGAACTGGCAGAGGTCCTCACCAAACCCCTTTCCCTCATTTAACAGCAGTCCTGGCTGACTGGGGAAGTGTCGCTGGACTGGAGACTGGCAAAAGTTACATCCATTTACAAGAAGGGTTGAAGGGAAGATTCGGGGAACTACAGGCCTGTCAGTCTGACCTCAGTACTGAGGAAGGTCATGGAGCAGATCATCTTGAGTGTTATCACACAGCACAAGCAGGACAACCAGGTGATCAGGCCCAGCCAACATGGGTTCACCCAAGGCAGGTCTTGCCACACCAACCTGGTCTCCTTCTGTGACAAGGTGACCCATTTAATGGATGAGGGAAAGGTTGTGGATGTGGTGTACCTGTACTTCAATAAAGCCTTTGACACCGTTTCTCACAGTATCCTGCTGGACAAACTGGCTGCCATCAGCGTGGACAGGCACACCCTCTGCTGGGTTAAAAACTGGCTGATTGGCTGGGCCCAAAGGGTTGTGGCAAATGGAAGTAAATGCAGTTGGAAAACGGCCACAAGTGGCATTCCCCAGGGTTCATTGCTGGGTCCTGTCCTGTTCAATATCTTTATCAGTGATCTGGATGAGGGCATTGAGTGCACCCTTAGAAAGTTTGCAGATGACACCAAGGTGGGTGCAAGTGCAGATCTGCTTGAAGGAAGGGAGGCTCTGCAGAGGGATCTGGACAGGCTGGATCGATGGGCTGAGACCAACGGGATGAGGTTCAACAAGGCCAAGTGCAGAGTCCTCCATTTAGGTCATATTTGAAACTAAATAAACTAAAAATACAAACTACTTTGTCCATAATGTGCAGAAAGTCTTCATACATATCCATATTTAATGAGTAAAAGTTAGGATAAACCAGGACAAGATATATAGTAAAATTCAAACAGTATGTCAGCTAACTTGCTCTGATAATCTCTCTAGAGTTCAGATGGATTAGCTTTTTATCAGGTGTGTCTGTATCAATAGATTTCTTTATCTGAAAGACCCACATGTCTGTTTACACAGAGGAAGCTGGTAACTTTCTCCAGCCTCCTAGATGCTGCATCTGAGTTTCTCTATCGTCCTCAGAAATAATGAATAGCAGCTGCTACTTATGAAGCCAAGCCTTTCAAAATGGCAAATGCTTTTCCAGATGAGGTCACAAAATGTAGCCAATATTAACTGACACATCTTCCATTGATTATGGTCATGCAGCAAAAGAGAACTGCTTAGCTATTCAGAAAGTAGAATTTGCACTAGGTTTCTGTTAGCAGTTTATTTCCACTCCTGTAACCATGATGTCTTAGCAGTAAACATCTATTTTAGTGTGAACAATAATTTAACTAATTGAGATTCAGAAGGGAGTAAATATCCTAGCTATCACTTACTGTTTGGAAATACAAGTACCATCCTTTATTCATTACACTTTTCTGCAAGTTTTTAAGTACTTAGTTCTAATTAGGACTTTTGGAGTATTATGTAGTTATTCTTTAATCTTCTGTTCACAGTCTAGGGCTCAAAATGGTTACTGATGCTAAATGAAGTTCTGACGCAGCTATGCTGCTAAGATTTTGTTTTCAGCAACATATTTAGAAAAGTGCTTTAGTCTCACCAGGGGTGAAATATTCCATCTGTAGAAGCAGGAATGTTATGCACTTTATTGGTAACCACAGACAGCTCATGCTAGTTTTTTCTAAAGTTGTATTCTTCTGGAAGTCTAACACTGAGTCTAACAGTTAGAATGGAAGTGTCAAATCAAGCATATCTCAATTAAATGATTCCAGTTTAATATCAATGTAATTGATTTCTAATTGGCTTATTTTTTACATTCAAATAAGAGCAAGTTCCAGATTCCTGAATAGCTAATGTATCTGGAGGCACATAAAGCTGTGCCAGCACTGTCTCTGTCCCTGCTGTGCTTGATTCCTTAATGCTTTTGATCTTGCACAAGACTTTAAAACAGTGAAAAGGAGATAAAAAGTTATCCCACTCTGCTTGCTAGCGTAATACATCTATTTCAATATAGCTAGTTGATGTAAGAGGCATGAAGAAGGAATGTTTCCTTTGTACCAGTTAAATGGATACAGACAGTTTTGTGGAATTCTGTTCCTTCTATAATTGCTAAAACATTTTTAGAAACACTCTGAAGATCCTGCCCCCTTCAGGTTTGAATTTATTAATATGTAAAGCATTTTGTAAACTGCTTGCATTCACCCTGAGCTCTGTCTCACTGCAGGTCCCATCCACTCTTACAGTGAGGAACATTAAAACATTTCTAGGAAATGCTAAATGTTTTCAACTTACATTATAGCAACCTTGGAGGATGCTATAAGCACAGAAGATATCATTCCAGAAATTTGTAGCACAAGTGTCCCTATAACCACCCTCAAGCATGCCAACTGCCAAGTCATGTGGGAGTGTTATTGTTCTGGCCCGGAGGCTACCCCAGGCATCACTCTATGTGTTTTGTACTATATCCTCTTAGAAGCGAAGAGTTCTTGCTGCTCATTGTTAGATGTTGGATCTAACTATCAGCAGTAAAACTTGGAACTATCAGCAGCAAACTGTCATTCTGACTAAAGGCTGCACATTGAATAAATTTCCTTATGTGTTTACTTTAGTTACAGTTTTGAAATTAGCAGGGACACCAGGCTTTTGATATTTATAATATTTATATAATATTTATAAAGATATATCTACTTTTCTGAGAAAGTTATTTCTAACTTACTAAGAAATTTAAAGGACTCACCTAATAAGAGCAAGAACAGAAGGTGAGGGGGAAGAGAGGTCCAAGTATACTAAACATGCATCTTGTGAATTATATTCTTCCAAAGCACTTACTTGCAGCTGTGTGTAATTTACCTAATGGATACAATAGATTCAGAAGGATAAGATCAGTGTGAGTATTGGAAAGAATAGTAATGTTATTTATAAGTTGCATAGCACACCCCATTGATTGTGTACTTAGTAGGATGTTGAATGTAGCTTACTAACAGTTTCAATTTCTTACTCTAATTTTCACATAGATAAACTTTGTGTGCAGACTTTTTGAGAATCTTATATGGAAGACTTATTTACATTTTTATTTTAATTGCACATAGTGTGACATGGTGATTATTGCAACTCTCTTTCTGAAGCTGCATCAGAAAAACAGCTGATCTGAATCCTTTATCACAATCCTCATGAAGGATTGGAAAAGCCTACATTTTCAGTGACCCAACAAGCTAGTTGTATAACCAATCCATCTTCCTGATAAAGCAACTTATGATTCATAGGGATCCATTACCTCGTTTGTGAACTGTTTTCTCCTATTCCTTGTGGTATTTTGCAAGAGTGTCCTTGTTATATAAAGATTGTAGTGTGCTGATCACCTATGTTGTACCATGAAGAATTTTGTAGAATAGGAAATTAATACTTTCTTTAAACCTTTCTGACTGACACATTAAACACCTGCTTTGCTGCATTCCCTTTCTATAGGTGTTGAGGAGCAAAATGGATTCTAGGCAGCAAGTTTCATGACATTATGATGGAGGAGATATGTAATAAACCAGGAAGAGAACACTCAGGAAAAATCAAGTAAAACATAGTAAACGTGAAGCTAAGAAGAAAACAAGACTGGACACAGCACTCCAGATGTCGCCCCATTAGGGAAAAGCAGAGGGGGGAGTATCAACTCCCTCGACCTGCTTGGACATACTTTTCTTGATGTACTCCAGGATTCCAAGATACCATTGACCTTCTTAGTTACGAGGACAAACTGCTGTCTCATTGTGAGCTTGTCTACAGGAGCTCCAGGTTCTTCTCTGCAGAGTTGCTTGTCCGGCTGGTCAACCTCTAAGCTTTATTGGTGCAAGGCGTTATTCCTTCTGGTGTGCAGAACTCTTATACTTGCCTTCATTGGACTTCATTAGGCTCCTCTCCACACAGCTTTCCAGCCTGTCTGTGTCTTGCTGAATGGCATCACAACCTTAAGGTTTATCAGCCACTGCTCCCAGTTTTGAGTCATCAGCAATCTTTCTGACAATACACTCTGTTCCCTTATCCAGATCACTATTTAATATGATTTTTTTTTGTTGTGATATTGAGTTTTGGCTCACTTACATGCATTATCTAATCACATTTAAGTCATACACTGTTTTGTTTGATAATAATACCTGGCTTCCACAGTAGCAGAGCAAATTACAGTCATGACTGTCGTGCTTTAGAAAGAAATTTATCTCTGTCTTGTGCAGTTTTTTCTTTCCAGTACATAGAATATAGGTTCTCATTAAACATCTAATTTTAGTGATGTGTCTTATGTCAATTTGTGTACATTAAAGTGTGAGCCTGTGAAATATAGATGCTGTTTGATTTGAAATTGATATTTGAAAAAAAGGAAAACACCTAAACTGCAGTGACCCATGGAAGGAACTGAATGTAAAATTCAGTGGATCCAAAGCCCAAACTTTTCAGTATTTACTTGTGATTAGTGATAAAAATAACCTTAACAATTTATTCGTTTTTTTAAAACAAGACACTCAAAAGCCATTATTTTCTTAATTAAACTCTTTTCAATTCCATAAATAGAATAACAAAAGATATGGTGTTAATAGTTTCATGATGATACCTCCTTAAATATTATTATGCATTTATTTATGTAATATATCTTTGTCAGTAGTTCTAAAATATTTGTTATAACCAAAAAGTTTATTTTTCCATTATTGAAAGCAGTGAGCTAAACATCACTACACTGAGAGATAGGCCGAAGTATACAGTCAGAGGAGAAGATGATAGTTCCGCTGCTTGATTAAACACTGGAAACACTGATCATTCTGATCATCTCTTAACATCTAGCATCATTATTCAATGTTTGCTAATGAATGCTTTTTGAGGCTGATCACTCGAAGCTGCTGAAAGTAAAGACATCTGTCTTTTTTATGCTTATGTGGTCTTAGACAAAACTTCCTCTGTTTTTCACTTTACAGAGGAGAATACAGCTCATTTTACCACAGAAAGCCTGGGATTAGACTTTCAACATCAAGTCTTTTTGCCAGACAATATCTTTTCTATGATCAAAGCTTATAAGAGATGTGGCAGTCACATTCAAGTTCATGTTCACTCTCTTTTGCAGACAATAGAAAGAAAAAGGAAGAAGCAATCTATTTTCTTTCGAGATATCTGAATTTTACTGACAATTTTTGATCAAAGATATAAGTAGCAGAATTTGTTTAAATTCCCTTGTTGTGACCAAGTCCACTAATAAATGTTTTCTCTTTGAGCTTTTTTCCAGTGCGACTATTCAAACATTCCTTTTCAATATATCATTTACTCTTTTTCCCCCTAAAATTCTATATGAATCTAAATAAATATATCATGTTTAGAAATGCAGTCACTGAAATGCAGTCACATTCATGAACATGTGATTACAGAAGATTAAATACTATTTTAAACCTTTTAGGTTTTCTCTTATTGAGCAATATAATGTGCAGCAAATTCATACATTAAGTGTATTAAAAATAACTGCCAAATTAGTTTATTCTTTTTTTGTCCGGAGAACCATGTATTTGCAGCTGCTGAAAACTGATCCATGAAAATGGAGCATGTAAAAACTGCTTCTGTGCATACCAGCTAAACGGCTAAACAGTTTAACAATCTCATCAGCAGTGTATTCTGATTGTATCTGTAATTGCATTTGTTCACTGTCATGTAATATCATATTATTAAATTGGGTTCATTGGCTTTTTATTGACTATAAGAAACATATTTACTAAAACTTGTTTATATGCTGAGTTAAACTATTAGAATTAATTTCTGAATATATATATCATTTCATAGTTTTCAGCACCCCTTGATGCAAGGTGATGAATGACTGAAATTAAGAAACTAATATTCAAATCCTTTATGGTTTTATTTGTACTTTTAAAGTAATTTATATTTTAATTACTTTTAGGATTATGAAAATTATTGTAATAATTTTAAGCAAGTTTTGTCTATGGTAACTATTCTTCTGAATGTATCTGAGCAACCTAAAAGTTTCTTAATATTGAAAGTTCTTGTTTGTTGCTCTTGTTATCAACACTATTCAACCAAAAAGTTGTTTTGTTTGGGTTTTTATCTTTTGTAAAAGGAAAATAGTCAGTTAAGACTAGGTTCTGAATTTAAAAATTTCACAAAAAAAAATTGTGTAGATTGTAATGCTCATGCTCTGGAGAGAGACGGTGACCTCGGTATTCACAGGATCACAGCATCATAAGGTTGGAAAAGACCTTTGAGATCATCGAATCCAACCTATGACCCAACACCTACACCTACTCCTACTTGTCAATTACACCATGGCACTAAGAGCCTGATCCAACACCTCCAGGGACGGTGACACCACCACCTCCCCGGGCAGCGCATTCCAATGGCCAATCACCCTCTCAGTAAAGAACTTCTTCCTAATGTCAAGCCTAAACCTCCCTTTTATTAGTTTACTTCAAGTCCCTATGGTACCTAAAAATCTGATGGGACGTCTGGTTTTGGGCTCCCTATATGCCATCTATGTATCTGTTCTTATTTGGAACAGTGACAAGAATCTGTGCAGAGGCATCTATTGTTTGGAGATTTCAGAAGAGTCCAGTCAGTTAAGCATGCTCAAATCAGTCAGGTAACGTCAGGTTCAGTTTACAGCACAGAAAAAGCAAATAGAACCAATTTTGCATAAATGCTGTTAGTTAACATGGTCAGAAATATAGATTGAAAATGCCTCAACCTGAGATGGTCTGGCTTAAAAATATCCCTTATAAAGTACTTGCTCCAAGCACCTGGATAAATCAAGGCAAGAGTTTCCTTTCACTTCATTTGCAAGTACTTCTGCGAGGTTGGCAGCTATGTAACAAATGATGAAACGCAAAAGCCATATGCAAGATATTCCTTTGTGGAATTTCCAAATTCCTTCAAAATCACACCACTGCTTTCAAAATAAATGAAATAGTTCATACCATACTCAATGAAAGAACAATGTTCTCTATTAACAGAACTAACTAAAAATATTTCATGGCATTGACTAGGAATGTAAACACTCTCTGTTGATATTTGAATCTGAAATCATAGGTAATCATTTCTACATTCTCTTCTCTTCCCTGGCTTTTATAACTTAAGCCAGTATATTTTTGGAGAACTTCTGACACTAGCAAGTTCTTGGATAATGTCCATCGGCTTCAAGATGAAGAATGCAAGTTCTTCATATATTATTTAAAAATAAAGCTAAACATAATTATATAAGCAATTCTTCTGAAACACAGTTGTGTAGGTTTTGGCTGGGATATAGTTCTTCGTTGTAGCTAGTGTGGGGATATGTTTTGGGCTTCTGCTGGAAACAATATTGATAACACAGGGCTGTATTAGTTATTGCTGAGCAGTGCTTACAGAGTCAAGGCCTTTTCTGTCTCTCACACCGTCCCTTCAGCAAGTAGGCTGAGAGTTCGCAAGAAGCTGAGAGGGGATACAGCTGGGATAGTTGACCTCAGCTGACAAAAATGATATTCCATATCATATAACATCATGCTCAGCAATATATAACTGAGGAAGAAAGAAATGGGGAAGTGACAGTGTTTGTCTTTCCAAGTAAGTGTTAGGTTTGATGAAGACTTGCTTTCATGGAGATGGCTGAACATCTGCCTGCCAGTGTGAATTACTGAATTTATTCCTTGGTTTGCTTTGCTGACACACACACCTTTTACTCTACTTATTAAATTGTCTTTATCTCAGCCCACAGGTTTTCTTTCTTTTAATCTTCTGATTCTCTCCCCCATCTCACTATGATGAGGTTAGCGAGTAGCTTTGTAGTGTTTAGTAGCCAGCTGGTGTTAAACCACAGCCTTTCAGGAATCTTCTGAAATGCCTCCTTTAGGTGTGTGTGTTCTCAAATTAATTATTTCTTCACCTCACAAAAATACTGGGCAATTCTGTAATCATTCTGGACAAAGGAAGCTCGTGTATATTATGGATATGCATTTCACAACAAATAGAAAACAAATAAATAAATCTGATGACACATATTCCCTGTACTGCCTAACACAGGAGAAATTTATACTATGCATTTTTATTCATAACAATTTATTCATAATGATTTATTGTATTTATTTTATAATTCTACGTAAAAACTCCATTTTCCTTCACAATCTCAATAGAGTCTTACGTTCCCTTATTTACCGTAACCCTGATATACACTTTGTAATCAATCTGTGAAACTTATGGGAATGTATAGTGAAATATACTGTTATTGCTAATATTAAGCAATGTATATACATACAATCTGCTCTATTGCAGACAAATTTCTCTAGTCATCCACTGTATTAATGTGTTTAACAAAACTATTTTAAAACAAAGTTGTTTACTAAGCCTGTATTGTATAAAACAAATTAATAGCTAATCTAATCCTTGTCTACTAAAAAATTGTTACTAAGGATTTGTGTTCTGAATTGCATATCCAATTCTGTGATAAATAATTAGAACTATTTATTTTAATTTGTATGGCTTACAATTATTTAAATATGCAATATCATACAAATGTATCTACATACCTGTATACACATGTATGTAACATATCTATATATATATTTATCTACAACAAACTAGAATTCAAAAATCTTCTCTGACTGTCATACCAATCATTTGAAATGAGCCTGACATATAATTTATAAGACCTTAACTATTATGGCCTCAGCAGCATACTAAATATTACTAACCTTACATAAAATGTCATTATGCTGCCAACTAAAGCAAGTTTTAACACTTAATTTTCAACATCACTTTTTCAGTTTCTTGGTTTCTCCCGTCATTATCACAAAACATGCTCAAACCTGACTTGCAACGACATTAACCTATACCATAATTATTTACAGTTGTGTAATGGATGGATTCCTGCCCATGTAGTTTTCCACAGATGGATTGTATGTGCCTCACCTGCTAGGGATGAGATGGAGCCATGGAAATGGAGTCACTTTGCATTTCTAATAGTGGAACAATACTTTCGTAATAACAACTGCGTAGATTTAGAAGAAGATCATACAACCCACTGGAACTGAGAAAGCAGCTGGGACCTTTGGCAAATGTTGCTATTCTTGCCTGCCATTGAGTGTTTATTCTAAAAGCATCTGTAGCACTGCAGGCAACGTTTTTTTCTGAGTGAAGAACCCTGTGTGTTAAGCATTGAGTACCTCACATTTCCTTCAAAAACAGCATGGACACTTTCCTGATTATGAACCTTTTCCTTTATTGTCTTGTGAATGAGGTATGAGATGAAATCTAACAAATATAAGACTACAAATACTCGTTTTTCCATTTGGAAATGAAAATTGATTATTCAATCAAAAACAATTTGGGATTTTGATGCTGACGTTTAAATATATCAATTTATTCATCTAAAACTAAAACATTTTTTCTTTCCCAATAAAACTTCTATCCTCTTTCTGTCTTCTTTCATTTTCTTCTTTATTACAAATATGCTAAAACTACAGAGCAAGATTTCCTCTATTTGGCTGTATATTGTCAATAAATTCCTTCACTAATTTTTCTTCCTAGGTCCTTGTTAATCACTGAGGCCCCTTTTGGTAAAGAAAGAGGGAGAAGTCATTTTGGGAGGCATTTTAAGTAGATACTAATGCAATAATTACTCAACAAAGATATTTCTTTATAGAAGAGTTTAGAGAGCAAACTGATAGTGTTTCAGTCATCTTAGAGGGCTTGTTGGTGGTTTTGTGAATCATTTGTGACTGGGCTTGTGGATTGGCTTTTATCCCTTTCACTTCATGTTCTTGAGAAATTGAAGTTAACATTATAAACCAAAACTTCAAAAGCAAATTTTTGAACTACACTGAAATTTTATCCCTATCTGTTCTATTTTTTTATCTTTCACTATACATCTTCATGAACAGTAAATAGAACATTCTTGTATGTCCTCATTGATTCATAGGTGCATTAGAGACTGCTAGATTTTCCAGTCTTGAAGTGTTTGTTTAGGTTTTTCGACACTAAGAATGGTTATGGTACACATATGGCAATTGTATATACCATGTTCCCTAATCTTTTAGTCAAAACATTCTGCTACAGCAAAAACATCGGTTGCATGTATGTTCACAGCTCCTAACCCCCATATGGCTCCTTTTCCAAAAAATGTCTTCAGAAAGACTTTTTATTATAATTGTGCAAACAGTATGTCATCTGAGGTCTGTTTCTCTGCTGGAACAAAATAAAACTTCTTCAGTAATACTTTGCAGGTATTTGTATTCCTCAAGATTTTTTTGTATTTTATTTTTTAAAATAATTAATTTTATCTTCTAATTTGTATGCTAATTTAGAAAAACAGAAGCATACAATTGTATAAGGAAACTATAAAGAGAGCAGCTATTCCTTCTGCTGTTTTCCCTTTCCTTTCCTCTTTCAAGCCTAACACTTAAAAAAGCACTAAAGGACACACATTGAAAGGGTGAAGAGGAACACTCTGCCTTCAAAAGCCTTAATCTTGGTGAAACCAAGAACACATGAAAATAAACCAAGACAATTTATAGTTTCACGAGGCCGTAAGTTCTTCATAATTTGTAAAATTGATGCTCTTATGAAGGCTTCTGTCAGACAAAGAAAATCCCTGAAAAAACTATCAATTCCATAAAGATGACAATCCATCCATAAAGATGACAATCCAACTTCATTCTTCCATTATTCCAAAATATTTCAAGTAATTAAAAGCTCTCCTCTTGTTTTGTGGAACAGATTTGACTCATTATTTAGGTTATCTGAGACAGTAACTTGGTAGGAAACTATTTTTTTTGTTCCCTCTTTTTGCCATACTGAGCTAAATTCTTGCTGCCATTGAGAGGTTAATTGTCCATTTAAATCCAGTAATATCTGTAAGATCTCACTTCAATTAACATAGGATGTAATATTGCACAGTTTGTATCTATAATATAAGCTAGACTGGAAATCCAAGGTGATCTGTCTTGGTGATTTGTTATAAGCATGAGAATATTGGTTTTTTGGTGTATGTTATTAGCCAATATTGGGAGTCCAGCAGATTTTATCAGTCATAAGAACAAACTTTGTCTAAGGAACCATTTAATTTGATACACTTTTGTTAATTTATCAACAATCTAGCCTTGGACACC
This sequence comes from Geococcyx californianus, assembly GCA_013389885.1. Lineage (NCBI taxonomy): Eukaryota > Metazoa > Chordata > Aves > Cuculiformes > Neomorphidae > Geococcyx > Geococcyx californianus. The sequence continues at coordinate 33,598 of VWPV01016803.1, read as the reverse complement.
CTCAGGGATGGGGTTTCCATGACTTCTCTGGGCAATCTATTCCAGTGCCTCACCATGCTCACAGTAAAAAAATTCTTCCTAATATCTAATCTACATACATCCTCTTTCAGTTTAAAACCACTACCCTTTGCCTATCACTACACTCCCTGATGAAGAGACCCTTGCCAGCTTTCCTGTAGACCTGGAATCTCCTCTTTTTTAAACTGAACAACTACAGCTGTCTCAGCCTGTCCTTGTATGGGAGGTGCTCCAGCCCTCTGATCCTCTTTGTGATCCTCTTCTGGACTTGCTGTAACAGATGTATCTCCTTCATGTGCTGAGGACTCCAGAACTGAATGTAGCACTCCAGATGAGGTCTCGTAAGAGCAGAGGGGCAGGATCATGTCCCTCAGTCTGATGGTCACATTTCTTTTGATGAAACCCAGGATACTGTTGGTTTTCTTCATTGCAAGTGCATATTGTTGGCTCAAGTTGAGCTTCTCATCCACCAGGACGCACAAGTCCTTTTCTTTAAGGCTGCTCTCAATCTTCCTAGACTGTAGTAGGTGTGGACTGCCCCTACCCTGGTGCAGGACCTTGCACCTGTCCTTGCTGAACTTCATGTGGCTCACACAGCCCTACTTCTAAAGCCTGTCAAGGTCTCTCTGGAGGGATTCCTTTCCCTCCAGTTTGTGGACCACACTACACTACTTGTTGTCATTGGCAAACTTGCTGAGGGTGTCCTGAATCCTACTGTCCATGTCTGTGACAAAGACATTAAACAATACTGGTCCAAATAGGCCCCTACAAAATGCCACTCGTAACCGGTCTCCACTTGGAAGTTGAACCCTTGATCCCAAATCTTTGAGTGCATCCATCCAGACAATTCCTTATCCACTGTGTGGTCCATCCATCAAATCCATATCTCTCCAATTTAGAGACAAGAATGTCATTCAGTACACTGTCAAATGCTTTGCACAAGTCCAAGTAGCTTCATACATTTCCTCAACAGTTAGTGGAGGTAGAATTATTCTATCAAGGAACTGATTTCAGTTCCTTTTTGCTTCTTTTGCTCTATACTTTGTGTGTAGCCAGATTTAGGCAAATTTTGTTAGCACTGGATTTGTGGATATTTATGTAGAATTTTTATATTTCAAACAATCTATTTTTATCAACACATTTATGAAGGTAGACATCTACCATCCGGGTAACAGATGGATGAGGAGGTGGATGAACATGTAACCTAATTAAAATAACATGGATTAAAATCTTGGAAAAATATGTATCACAGTATCATAAGGAAAAGACCTTTGAGATCATCGAGTCCAACCTCTATTTATTCTCTATTTATTCACATTTTACTGGAGACAAGACTGGAGTCAAAACTGTCCTGCACATTTTTTATTTTATTTTTTTTTTAAATGAAGGAGTAATTGATCTATTTTCAAATTTTAAAATTAAATGCAGTCCTAGTTTCATCATGAGCTTCTTTATTTTATACAGCACTCCATCCAAGGATTTTGGAAGAGAACGAGTCAATTTTTTTTTTTCATTTATTTCCAATAAATGAAGTGAAAGAATTAACATCCTACTGCTACAAGAACTGTACATTTCCTCCGGTTGGGAAGAGTTGCATCATTATTGTTATAATACCAATTTGTGATAATTGTTTGAGAATATTATGGAGGTTATGAAAAAAAAGGAAGTACTAACAGCAGTTTCTGAAGGATATGGAGCTACTAGCTATAAAATTAACACTATCAAGCTGCAGAAGTACTCCACCCTTATGGATGATGCTTTCTCAGAACAATACTATAGCCTTTGGCTCATATTCTTCTTTCAAATCAAAGCATTGGAAAAAATACTGTTTAATTTGCCTCAAACATTTGCAATCTGAAAGATACTGTGATGTGTTCAGAAAATGCTTCAGGCCTGATCAACTACTTTCTGAATACATTTTTACTCTTTCATCCATAAAAATTTTGCAGTATCTACCTGCAAAAAATAAAGTCTTCTCAGTAACAAATTAACAACAGAATAAGTAATTGTCTTTTGCTTCTTTTTTTCTCCCATAAAACCTAAGACAAAACATTATCATGTTAATTGTTATAGCTGCCAGTAAAATAGTGGTATTTGTCCAAAGTCACCACACAACCATACTTGAGAAATTAGTTTGTAATTACCAGAAGGATATGCATGTATTACCAGGTAGAAATACTTATTGTTCCACAGTTCGTTTCAGTCTTTCATGATAACCCCATTTGGAACATTAATGACAAATTTGAACACAACACCAAAATAAGTGTCAAAAGGCAAGATAATTTGACATACATTTTATATTGATGAGCTTAACTAGAGAAAATTGTGTATTAAGTATTTTCTCTGTGTACACAAGCAAATCAAACCAAGGAATTTATTCACTACTTCCAATCAGCAAGCAAGTGTTCAGCCATCTCCATGAAAGCAGGGCCTAATGGTTACTTGGGAAGACAAAATGCCATCACTCCGAAAGTCCCCAATTCCTTCTTCTTTCCGCAGCTTTGTATTGCAGAGCACGGTGTCACAATGTCACATGGTATAGAATTTCCCTTTGGCCAGCTGGGGTCAGCTGTACCGGCTGCGTCGCCTCTTAAATTCTTGTGAATCCTCAGCCTACTCGCCGGTGGGATGGTGTGAGAGGCAGAAAAGGCCTTGACTCTGTGTAAGCACTGCTCAGTAAACACAAACACATCCCTTTGTTATCAACACTGTTTCCAGCAGAAGTGCAAAGCATAGCCCCACACCAGCTACAACGAAGATAATCAAGTCTATCCCAGCCAAAACCTTTGCACTAGGCTTGAGTCATTAACTGTCTCAGCACCTCCCCTCTGTACGAGACTGAGATGCCCTGTAAGCAAGCCAAATAAGGCACTCAAATCACACTGTATCTTTTATCCAAACACTATGGGTATTTCCTTTCAGTACATACCAGGATTGTTGACCCAAAAAGACAGAGGACTCATATATTCCTTGTCTGACTGTGTAGAATCAGGACTCTCTGTGCTTTTACACTCAGACTTGATGGTTTAAAGTGTTTAAGTATTTCAAGGTTTAGTAATATAAATAAGGCTGGCATGATGTATTGTTATTTTGGAATGTCGTGCTGTTTCTTCTACCTTAGCAAAAGGAGTGTTACTTTTACACATATTTCTGGTTAAATATTTTACTCTATTGTATTAATATCTTTGAGGAAAAAAAACCTCTTTATGAAGATTAATGTGCTGCACATGTCGCAAGAATCGTGCTTGTTTTCTATATGCTGAAAGTATATCCCAGAGCCCTGAGGGAACTGGCCGATGTCATAGCCAAGCCCCTCTCCTTAATATTTGAAAATTCATGTCCATCATGGCAAGTCCCTAGAGAGTGGAAAAAGGACAACATTGTGCCCATTTTTAAAAAGGGTAGAAAGGAGGACCCTTGGAACTACTGACCTGTCACTCTCACCTCTGTGCCTGAGAAGATCATAGAACACTAACAATAAGAAGAAACTCTTCATGCTGAGGTTGGTGAGATAGATTGGCAGGAACACGTTGCCCAGGGAAGCTGTGGAGTGGATGCCCTCCCTCTGGAAGTGTGGGAGGGCCAGGTTGGGTGGGGTCTTGAGCAGCCTTGGCTAATGGGAGGTGTCCCTGCCCATGGCAGGGAGCTTGGGGCTGGGTGATCTTTAAGGTGCCTTCCAGCACAAACAATTCTATGATTCTATATCTCAAGACCATTTCAAAGAATGTCATTTCACAAATGCACAGACAGAAAAATTGAGATAGCTGAAGATAAACTGTTCCGATAACTTCGTTCTTCTTTTACAGTCCTGCTCTACATTCAGAGATGGACAAGTTCAAACTGTAGTAACAGAAACCTTTCAGGGCTGTTACTCTACTATGAAGATTTTGTACCTGTTCTTTCAGCAAATGCGCTTTGGCTACACATACTGTGTTCAGCCAGAGATTCTTCTGGCTCTCAGTGTCCACAGAGGTGTGTGGCAACCCCTTTTCTCTTTCTGTACACATATAGAAGACAGACAGTATACTCTCTCTAATACTTCTCATCAATTGAATAAGCTAGAGAAATAATTTTCTGTTGGTCTCTAGCTTCATGATTTAATTCTGTTTAGGTCTTTATGATGCATCACATGCAATTTTTTATTGTTTTGTTACCACTAAAGGATGAGCTGGTCTCCTCTGAAGGGTGGAAGTGGATTGCTTTTTCCACAGTAAGTAACTGAACATATTCAGGGAAATAAGATTTAAGGTGTTGTAGGGTGTGATGACAGAAGGAATCTGATGGTGACAGTGATGGCATAGGATCCTTCAGCTTGAACAGAATTTGCTGAGAAAGGCAGAGAGCCAGATCTCAGAGGCAAGGAAGGAACTCTTGGAAGAAGCAGAGTGAAGCGGTCAAAATCTATGGCTTCTTCATCTTATACTTCTTTCACAACAAAAATTGATGGGAAAATATCTCACTTTTTTATATATTATTTTGCAGAGAGGTTAATTTGGTTGATTTTGTGAGAGTTTTTTATTCCCCCCCCCCCCCAAAATGAGTTTAAACGACTGAGTTTTTGGAAGAAGTGGGTATAGAAAAAAACCTAGTAAACTCTAGTTAATTTAGGAACTTGGCATTTACTTTTTAGATACCTTGGAGCCCTGAGCTCTGCTTTTATTTCAGTAAAGTGACCGACGAATGACTTCTACGTCTCCTCTTTTATCTGAGGTTGATTTGCTAAAATCAGTGTCTAGGTATGGCTTTTGCTTCTCTGACAGTGTTATAGATTTAGGGGGATTTGTGAGGTGTTGATGTTTATTCTTGTGATTAACATGAGTCTTGTCACTATAGCCTCAGGGAGGAAGGTTTTACAAGCAAGTGGTTTTTAAATGATTAGTAAAAAGCAATAGAGCGTGGCATCTCGAATGCCATCGTTCCTCAAAATGAGTGAACTTTTGGTTGAACTGCCCAATATGGAAAAGGGACAGTAAAGGTAAAGCCTGTCATTTCCAGATCCATGAAGATATCTACTTGAATATAACTAAAATTTGTCAGAGAAACTGTTTCTGGACCGTTCTCGATCTAATATTCAAGCTGCAAGTCGCACATGTCCATCTTTACTGTTCTTCACTTCAAGGGCTTCTAGTCTCTCCTCCAGTGTAGAGTAGATTTTCATAGTGCAAAAGACACTATGCAGTGGGGAGAATCAGATGATGGTCTGGCACAGAGGCTGAACACAATGTTTTTATGGATTAACCATGTACAAGATGCTGTCTCTTGTGATGATGCTTTGGCAACAAATACGAACAACAGGTCTGGCACATAAACTATTCACCAGCTCTTTTTTAGAGGCTTTAAAGGATTTGAAAGTGGCTGTATGTATCTAATGATGACATAGTTGAAGGAGGATAATGTGTCATTTACTAACAGCTGTTCTTCTTATAAATAAATAAATAAAATAAATAAATGAACAATCAACCAACTAACTAAATAAATAAATAAACAAAACCAACAAACAAATAAATAAATATAGATTCTTAATATTACTTTCTATCCTTTTGTCTTATAAGAATTCTAAAATGTGGGACTTCCAAGCTAGTAGGAACTGCAAGGGGAGGTGATGTGGACAACACAGAAAGGAAACGGGACCTCAAAGGCAGAGCTAAGAATAATGCTATAGTAAAAAATAAAAAATCACAGTAACAGTTTTTATGTATAAGTAACTAAATAGCCACAAGTGTAACTTAGGTTTTACTTACAGCATTTCAGTTTGTGAACTCTGATGACACTGCTGGCAAGACTTATAACTAGCAGGAAATATAAAGACTCTTTAGGGGATGTGCGTAGCTACCCCTTGGGAAATGTCTTGTGGCAATTAAATTCATTCTTACAGGCCCTCAATGAACAATAAATTTCGGTCGTTACTGACCAGGGATTAATTAAAAAAACAGCCTAATAACTCAGGTTAAATCAAAGAAATACAGAAAATAAAATTAATCTTTGCTGTTTTAATACAACTTAAAGTGGACCTGCCTTTTCTTGCATAGAAATACCTTAATAGTGAGTTGCATCAAGAGTGAAAATAATACTTCTGAATTAAGAAAGTTTAAACTTTTCCCTTAAAAACGAAACTTATAATTACATTTTCCGCATTTGGGAGTGTAGATGTGAGTGGAAGGAATGTCAATGGGAAGTATACTTTTTTTCTTAGAATAATTTCACACTTATGAAATGCTGTGAGCAAATTTCATTGGAAATCACATAATCTAATCTCATTAATCAAGTGGTCTTCCAGTGTTGTATTGCTCAAATATGTCTTTCTGTGTTACTACAAGGTTCAAATATAACATTCTCCTTCACTAACTTCTCTGCGTTCCTATTTATTTTATCCCTATTATATGTTTACTAGGGTAAACTTCTAAAACGAAGATTTGCTTTGTTTTTTGTTATTTAACTAGAGATAGGGTGGATTTTTTTTTTAAAAAAACACCATAAATTTTCCAAAATTAGTGGAAATATTTCCATGTTTTTCAGTATGTTTAACTATCTTGAAGAACTGATGATATAATGCAGTTCGTACATTATTTCCAGAGTTTCATTTGAAATTGATCTTTCATTGATTCATAATGAGACATTTAGAAATGTTTTAAGTCTTGCAAAAAATGGAAATGAATCAGTGTGCAGACTTGCGATAATGTTCATTGGAAACATCAGCTATTGCTTAAAAAAATGAAGAGATTTACAGAGAATAATATACAAAAGATTTGATTAACCAATGTATCTTTTGTTACTGTATATGCATTGATTTTACTACTATTGGCATGGATATGCATTTGTAAATAAGAAGTCAAGTACCCCGTCCATATTTCCCTTAGATAAACCTGAATTTTGCATCTGTAATATTTTTGGGGGTCTGAATAGATGGAGACAGGCACAATTCAAAATACATTTTATATGAACATCCCATACAGAAAAACATAATTATTATAAACCAGATGATTCATTTCAGACCCTAGTTATTGTGAACAGGCTCTTTAGATAAAGTAGGAGGATTTTTTTCTGGTAAAACAACAATATTTTCCACCTCTCTTACCAGAGAAGAGAGAGGGTGTAAGGTACATTATACTCAGTAGAAACTTGTCACTGATTAAATATGATTAAAAAATGCTGGATTTCAATATTTTTATTATTATGATTATTTCACTCTCTGAACTATGAGTAGAGAATATATGGTCCAAAATCAAACTGACACTGGTTGTTTGTATTTGCAGATAATAAAATTTATGTCTTTCTGGAAAATTATTTACCTAAAGCTGAAATTTTCTGCAAGGAAAAGGGTTTGGCTTTTATTAAACTTTACTTTATTTTGGCTGAAATGACCTATGTTTAAATATGGTAATTCTTACTATAAATTAACTACTCAGGTAATGTACATTTTATAAACCTAGTACAAATAGAATTAAGTAACCAGGAAACAAAATTAGAGCAGACTACTATTTGTATGGGAAAATCAGTACTTCCCATTTGTCTTAGCAGTCCTCCAGTTACCATCTATTCTGATTGCATTTTCCATAGATTAAGTGATATGTTTACCTGCCTTCCCATCTGCTGAGCTGACTGTTTGCAAGTTACCTACTTAAATACTGGCAGGGAGCATAAATTAAACCATTTGTCATTGTATGCTTGTAAGATGAAAAACATTTTGACATTAAAATAAGTACATACATAAAACTGCTTCAAGGGAACAGACAAAGAGGTTACATCTCTATATTTATCAAGGTTAAATGAGGAAAAGATTGGAAAAATTCAAGATCAAAAATCTAAAATCCCATCATATTTAAATTATGCATCCAGATTTTGAGAACATTAAAACTGGAAAGCATCCAGTTTATCTTTTCCTTTTCCTTATTTGCCTCCTGCCAGGGCAATCACAGCAGCAAATGATTTCCTTTCTCTCTGTACAGAAGGCAGTAAATTGTCCTTAACCCATCTTTTCCAAAATAATAAAATCACACAGAAAGCCTCCTAACCTATTGTAGTTACTAAGTAGACCCCTGACAAAAGTAGGCACAATCTGAATGAGTTTCCCTCACAGCTGGACCAATATGGATTTAGTTAGTGTAATTTAAAGCTGCATAATATATATTCCAGAGAAACTACTTATGCAATTTATATGTGAAGAATATTTACCTATACTTTTTATTAAATACATTTTAGTAAAAAATAATTTGAAGGAACATTTCACAGCTGAAAAGTTGTATGGATATGGAAATTTGTAAATGGAAAAGCATTAGAGATTTGAGATGTTCATGACATTAAGCTTTACTTTTTTTTGCTGTTGTTACAAATAGTTTTCAGTAATCATCATTAATATTTTCAAGGAGATATAAAGTAGAATTCAGAATTCTGAAAGTCACTAGTTGTGTCTTTAGCATCAAAAGAAATTACATGATAAATATCTGGTTACAGATTAATCATTCTCTTTTAGTTCTATAACATCTAGAAAATATTCCTTCTGGGTAAATTAATCATTTTCCTTAACCTTCCTAAATAATTATCTTCTCTGTTTCATTTTCACATAGCTAAGTAATAGACTATTTAGAACCAGGGCATGCAATTATTAGCTTGGACCTAGCAATTCCCCTGGCTTCCCCAGCACAGATATACTTATCCCCCCAAATCCTGCTTAGTAATCTACTGGTTTGACATCGAAACAATGATTTGATGTCCTTTTTTAACCATTATTTAACTCAAAGCTACATATTTACTATCTGAAGACTTCAAGGGCAAAAAATAGTCAGATTGAACTAGACTTCCCCTTCAGTCCTCTAAAACGAAAATTACTCATCATCTTGTTCAACTCCTTTCTAGGAAGAAGGAATCAAAAAATTGTGGAAAGGAAAGGGACGAATGAAAAGAGAAGTGCAATAACAAAGATTTTTCATGCAATAGAGTGACACAAAAAAATAACCTTTACTTACTTGTTTTTTGGACATCTGAACTGGCATTCCACTTAAGAATACACTCATCAACCTCCCATTTCAGAAATCTGACAGAGAGAAGAAGAAATAAAGAACATGCTTAGAAAGTTCAGAGAGTCATTAAGCATTCAAAACCAGAGAGACAAAGCATGTAAAGGACTCTTCTGAGCCTGGGACCAAAATACTAATTCAATTTGGAAGAAACCTCTGGAGGTCATGTAGTCCAACAATCAAAAAAAGAGAAACGGCTTATCAGAGCTTCACAATGATCTGAACCTGAATGGAATGTGATTACAGTATCAAATAAAAGTGCTGAAAATGCACAAAATAAGGAAAAAGATGGCTGGTCTAACGTCAACATCACTGATTACAGTGCAAATACCACAGGATTTGTAGAAAAACACTCCCTTTGGAGTAACTAGCTGATTAAATCTTGCTAAAAAGGATACACAAATGGATTTAAAGGAACAACTATCACAAGGAACATGACCAAAACAGAAAGTTTCAAGCTGCAAATGTTCTTAATTTTTAGAATTGTGCTATTTGTAAAGTTTGGGCTGCTGATCTGTGATGAAAAGCAAATGAAAGGCAGCCGGTAGGAGGAAAAGATATGTGGAGAAACATGCATTGAGAACGTCCCTGGGCTGAGGTGGTTGCACCCATCACAGGTTGGTGTTAGTCGCATCTCCTGTGTAACACTTGCAAAGATATAATTAATGAAGGTTTTTGTATTAGTTTGGAGTATGATTATTAATTTTTTTTGTAACTTAGTAATGATAACTGTATAGGGATTTGGCTGTTGCATATTTGCCTTAACATAGACAGGTTGTGGAGGTTTTCATCCATAACAAAACATGATATTTAAAATATGACAATACTCTTCTAATGAAATTCTCTATATTGAATTAAAAAAACCCCAATCAAATACATAAATAAATATTAAGTACTTTATGTAGAACAAGATAGTCTACTGTTTTTATTGTATTCCAGAAGTTCTGCTAAGGACAGGATGAAAAAGGACAAAAAGAAAGACTAATCTAATTGAACAGGCATTTTTAAATTTGGGTGAAAAGGAGAGTAGAAGAAAAGAAGCATGCAAAAATTATTAAAGGGTTTGGATAAGACAGCTTGGCAAGCTTGTATTTCTGCTTATTAACTTACCCTCCCACGAGCCAAGTTCCACAACCTTCTTAGCCTTTGAAGGTTGCAGATGCTTTTTAACAGGACTGGTTATTGACAGCACATCTTTATAGCCTCTTTGCCTTATTTAATAAAATGGGAAAGAGAAATAATCAAAGCACTCAGATGGAGACTGAACTATAATGAAAAGGAAAACAGAATGGTTTTGTAGAATTTCAAATGCTTGAAACTGCATGTGATTTTTGTTTTGATCAAACAAATCAAACAAATTATTTTGGGGGGGAAATCTCCTGTAACACTCTAAACATCATATTTTCTTTCTTTTTTTTCCTCCATTTTAGTGTTAATATGAAAATTTAGATCATCTGAGCAAAAGTCTATATCCTCTATCTACCTTCACAACTATTTGAAACAAGATTGTAGTGAAGAGAATGTTGGTCTCTTCTCCCAAGTAACAAGAAACAGGACAAGAGGAAATGACCTCAAATTGTTCCAGGAGAAGTTTAGGCTAGATATTAGGAAAAAATCCTTCACTGAAAGGGTTGACAAGAGTTGGAACAGGCTGCCCAGGGAAGAGGTTGAATCACCATCCCTGCGTTTAATATGCATATTTATGTTTTATGGTTGGACTCAATGATCTTAAAGATCTTTTTGTACCTAAACGATTCTGTGATTTCTGATCCTGTGTTTCCCTACCTCAGTGTGAGGAACTTAAAAAACCAATGGAAATGCAGTATGGATAACTGTTCTGATGTGTCCATGGTCTGCAGGGAAATACCTGCTCCACTGCAATCCAGTCCCTAAGGTGAAGAAAATATCTGGTCCATTGTGGTTTCTTCTGTGAGCTGCAGGTGAGTATCTCCCCTGTACCTGGAACGTCTCCCTCCTTCTTCTTTGACCTTGGTGTTCACATTGTTGTTTCTCACATATTTTACCTCACCCCTCAATGCTGTGTGGCATTTTTCCCTTTCTTAAATACATTTCCAACGTAGCATTCTTTCTATGATCTCACTGAGGCTACGCTAACATATTTCTGCTAAAATTGTGAGCCAATGCAAATGGTATTGTCATTTGTCCTCACAGATATTATGCTCACAAGCAGTTAAACAAATTTTTTTAATGACCTTTCTAAAGTTTTGTTGGTTTGTGGTGTTTTCATTTTGGGGTTTTTTTTTACACTCTCATTTCCATATCTAAACATAATCCAAATCTCCTGGGGAAAACCAGAATAAACAGAATTAAGCCAAAATATTTTGAATATGTTTTTCAAAATACTGTGACATACGGATAATTAGCTACCAAATGAGTAAGAGGAAAGCTAGAAAGATGACATTAGCTAGTGTCATTCATACAAAATGTACTTCTAAATAATTGCTCTTCTTTGTAATTGATTCTCTATGCCAACTAAGCACCATATAGCAATCAATCAGGCTGGACACCTGATTAAAGAGACGCAAACAAAAACAACAGGAAAATCAGAACAAATTCTAACAAATCAAAGGAAAGCCTTCTTTTTTTTTTTTTTTAAAGAGATATATTAGATTTTAATTATAGTTCATCCAACATTTAATTCAATTCAGATATGCAGTAAGTGCACATATTTGAAAACTGTGTCCTTGTATTTGATTAATTTAAGTTGTCGTCTTTACATTTTAGAGTAATCTCAAGGATACTTTTCACAAGAAACTTTAGATTACACTCTCATTAAAAAAAAAAAAATCTTCTCAAGGTTTCTTAAATTCTAATTCCCCCCTGACCACACATCTGTAAAATTTCCAACTAATAAAACAAAAAAAACTTTAAAGAAAAGTTTTTCTCAGGTCAATGCTCAAAAAAAATTTCAAAGGCATGCCTAACTTTTTTGCTATTTTTATTTGGAAAAAAAAATGTTACTTGGATTTAAGAGAAAGTTTTATTTTTTGGGTGCATCAGAACCTTTAATCAGTATTTAGATTTCATTTCTAAGGCCCTAACTCTGAAAAAAACCCAAGGTCACCTGTATGTAATTGACACACTTTTGTGGATTCTCAGCTTAGTGTTACAATTGAATGGGAAGACTTGGCAACCTTATGGGATGATAGAAGAGGATTGTGTAGAGACCTATGAGAGAATCACTTAATTCTGTTGAACAGGACTAAAAATGACTGTGTGTTCTGTGACTAAACCATGAAAAAGATAAAATTCAAGATTTCTTGAATGTGCTTGATAAAACTATACCAGAAGACAAATGTTTATCACAGTGTTCCCTCTTCCCGTGATTTCTAGTGACTTCATAAAGCTTATTATTTTCAAAATATATGTTTGTCTGAGTAAATAAAACTTTACAAGCCAGTATCTCTAAGTTACAGATCCAGTAGAAGAACTCTCATAAACAGAGGTGCTCATTTTCAAGGTTTCTCATGAAGGAACTTTAATACCCTGTGTGAGATGGATTAGTGCTAAGCAAGGGTGGCCACCACGGTAAGTGTGGTGATGGAAATCACCACTGTTACTTAGGCTAAAAGGAACGCCCTGAGCAAAATTTAGAAGATTGTTATTCTGCTCCAGCTCCACCAGGAGAGAGACCATCTGGAAACAGTCCCACCAGCCTATAGCCGCTGTCCCACGTATATGTAACCTTTGTCTTGGTAACAACATCCACCAAAGCCTGTTCTTCCAGTATACTGATGCTGAAAAAATGGGACCATAATATTATTGTATTATCCTGGAACCTGGATGAGGACAGCAATCTATTTTGTTTTGTGTAGGACCTTGGCCTAGGGAGCCCTAAAATGCTTTTCCTTTGGCATTCCAGCAGTTTCAAGCAGCTTCCTGTTGATCAGCAAGGTCTAAACTGTTCCCTCTGATTAAATGGAAAATATTCTTTTCTATCCCAACAGCCAAGTCTCAATTTACTTCTTAAAATGAAAAGCATTAAGAAATAGCTCTTTAAACAGAGAAAAATCAGATCTACTACTATGAGATATATTAAATAAACAAAGTTGATAACAAATATCCTTGGATGCACAATGTTACAGGGTAAATCTTTCTATTATTTTTACTTTCCTTGCCAGGATTTTTAATAATTTAGGCTGAAGAAACTCCGGTCTGTTTAGTCCTTCTGCTATGTCTCTCTTTTAGCTATGGGCCTCCTTTGCACTGCAGGTAAACTTCTGGTGTTCTACCTATCTTTCCTCTGCCTCAGCTGTAATAATAATGCCTCTCCTAACTAAATTTCATCAGTACTGGTCTGACTCTCAAGAACATAGATACTGGAGAAAGCAGCTTATTCACACCTATCTTGTTTGGTTGATTGGTTGGTTTTAGTGGTGTGTTGGCAGTGTTAGGTTTACAGTTGGATTCTATGATCTTATGGGTAATTTCCAACCAAAATGATTCTGTGATTCCTTAACAAAAACAACAGATAACATAGATAGAGTGAATTGAAAATAACATAAACAACTCTACTTCCTTCTGTATTAGAGGTAACTTTGAGACAAAATGAATGTATGGGAAAGAATTAGAGAGGTGACTTTCAGCTGCTAAGCTGTTCATAATTACTCCTACCAATTCAGGCACAGAGGGTTGTGTCTTGTTCAGACTTAGAAACGATTCCTAACATATTTATGTAAAGAATAGTTGGAAGAAAAAGCAACCAAAAAGTAATAGGGATGATTGAATTCTTCTTTAAAACATTTCTGTAATAATAGGAGAAAGATAATAGTGGGGAAAATCTTGAATTAAAAAAGAAGGATTTTCATTTGAATTAAAAACTGTATCACCCATTAATACAAACAGGATTAGAAAGGGTGACATACATGAGAAAACTGAAAGGACAAAGTGGAAAAGGGATTTTCATTTTATCCACTTAGTTGGTACAGAATGTTTGAACTCATTAGAAAAATAAAGAAAATGCTTGCTACAGTAAAGATGGGGTAGTATCTTAAAAAAAAATGTAATGAGTCAAAAGTTCAATAGAATGTTAATAGTGAAAAACAATAATGATGCAAAGTAAAATTTGAGCAATAAGAGAACTGAGGAAAAATACATTTAACAGACACGGGTGTGAGATTGAGGTCTGTGTTTTAGGATATTAAAGATATCTTCTTTTCAAATATACTTTTTGATGGGAGTTTAAGAAGAGAATATTTCTATATTCTATGTGTCTTCACCAAGTAAACTGCAGCAGTTATTTATATCCTAGAGATAAAAATAAATATTTAGTGTGCAATAATATATACATTAAAAAACATTTTTCAAAGCAAGTTTTCAGAATGCATATGTTCAGCCAGCAAATGGAATATTTTGGAGCGGCTACGTCGCACAGTGTTACTGGGAAGGGCCTTCTGTGACAATGTAAAGTATAATTTTACTGACATGATTAGATTTCCAATTCCTAAACATTAAATAGTGGGCAGGGTTGAATCTATGTTGGGACTTACTGTAGCAAAAGTATACAGAACAAGTTGAGTAATTCAGCAGCCACTTTGACCTCTACTGAAGGTAAGTACATACAAAATGACTATATCAATACTGACATTTCCAGTGCCTCTATGACCAAAATCTCTTTTACATCAAAAGCTAAGCTCAGGTTTCCAAAGAAAACCTGAGGCTTTTATTTCTAGGGTACAGTTCTGTTCTAACTGACATTACAGCCAAGACTTTCATTGCTTTAATGAGACCAAGATCGAGTTTTTCTTTCTATCATGCAATTCTTCACATGGATGTGTTTTTTTTCTTTAACAAATACTACAGTAGCTAATTTTGTGATATGTACAATGTTGCAATATATTGTGCCATAAAATTTAGTAATTAGATCATTTTTTTAGTAGAATCTTCTCTTTGAATAAATTGCACCTTAGAATATGAAGGTATAAAAATGAATAAAACATGTTCTGAAAAATTACAAGATTTTGTTAATCCTCTGGAAACAAAAATTATTTTCTCTGTGAGGTAAAAATTTTAAAATTCTTCATGGGAATGCTTTCCTGAGAAACTCTAGAAGATACATGTTTTACATTTATATGTCTGGAGTAGAAGACTTTTTTACCTTTAACCAATTACAATTAGATATCCAGTCTGCATTAGTTTATCAGACTCGCTGCTGAAGCTGTCTTCCTCAGTGGAAGATTCACTCCAAGAAGCAATTTGTTCTGCCTGGTTAGCCACATACACCACAATAGGAAGAGTCTTGCTTAGGGGGAGCACCAATGCTCTTTTCATTGACTAAAGATGGACTTTAATGACTGCTTCTGAATAACCTTCTCATTTCCAAATGTCTTGAATTAGGTGAAATGAACCCGCCCTTAAGGGCACAACGAAAAATAATAATTGTTTTATTAGTCATGTCAGTTGATTTAGCATTTAATCCCATACTCCATTTCCAATTAACTCTTAAGAAATACATTAAGTGTACTAAAGGAAAATATTAAAATAACATAAAATAATATTAAGAAATCCAAAGCCCTGCTGTAGGAACTATCAATGAACAAGCAATAAACAATCAGATCTGTGGTCACCATGATTAAGTATATTCAATCCACTCAGTGCTATCTTAACAGTGTATTAACTGAGGAAGTCCAGAAATAAATCCAGTTTTCTCTTTAATATAAATTTCACAAAGAGATCGTAATGATAATTGTGACAAAAATCAAGTATGTGTCTCTTGCTGCATCATTTCCTGTGAGCTGCTCATTGAAAGTCACTTGCATACTATTTCAATCTTTTTTACAGTTTGCATTTCTACAGAAGTATTAGATATTTTTTCATTAAAAAAGAGCAATTTTTTTGTACGAGTCAGCAGAACCAGCTCTTTTAGCATTAACACACAGAAACAGAAAAAAAAAGTTAACGTTTAGTATTTCCTTCCAATCGATTAAATTGAACATGACTACTTAATCAGATTAAATTTTGTTTCCCTTTTGCTCAGTCTTTGTCAAGCAGAAACCCAACTGGAAATCTTCAGTCACACGTAAAGCAGGTGGGATTCGAGTCATTGCAGCAACATAGATTTTTTGGCAAAGGTTCTTATTTGAGCTCTGTACGTGCAGCAAGAATTGGGTATCTAATGACTGCTGAAGGAATGACCTGATGCAGTGAAGAAGTCAGGAGCCACACAGGCTGAGTAACATGCAGTCATGTCCCTCCACAGCAGGCAGGTGCCCAGCCTTTAATCTAGTTAATTAGTTACAAAAAATTCTTCTGTTGTAACTCCTGCATCACAGCCCTACCTTGAAAATTTAGACAATCTATGAAGCTACAATAATAAAAATTGAGGGTCTCTGAGTACTTCTAAGGTCATACATGGTTACACTACATGACAGTAATGATAAAATCATTAAAGTAAGATAAATCTCAAAAGGTACAGTCTCATAGCTTAACTCTTAACTGATTTCCAAAGCAGTTTTGAAACAGAATAATAACAGTGGCAGGGTTTCATATTTTTGAGGTCGGAAAATTGTTTTATTCTAATATACTTGCTTTCTCTAGGTAATATGATTCCAATATTACTTTGATTTTAAGAGTATTTGGAGTTTCCGCTTAATTTTGTCAAATTTTCAGGTTGATTCATTTTTTGGTAATCAAACCCACTTTATTCATCCTTAATAATTAAGGAATGAGATGAATAATCAGCTAGTCATTTCCAAAAAAGGAAGAACAGATTGCCCACTGTTCTTTGGCATTGGGAACATTGCATGTCGTGCAAAGTCTTGCAAGCATCTGCTTAAAAATATGAGCATGACTGTATAATGAATTGAACTAGGTTTGAATCAGCCCCTTTCAGTGAGTAAATGAAGACTTTGGAGAACGCCTGGAAAAAGCCAATTTTCTTTTATGACCTATGTTTTGTCACGCCATTGCTTGTTGCAATTTATAAGGCAATCATTAAACTAGGAAACAGAATACATCCTTAAAAACTTTCTGTTTTGAAGTATGAAGCATCTAATTCTTTACACAAAAGCAAAAATATGTGTATATATCGTAATGGAAAGACTCCACATCCCTTAAGGACTTCCTGGCAGAATTGAGGACCTAACATATTTAAGAGTGCAAAAAGGATTATTTTGTTATTATACATTTTTTCTAAATGGTACATGAATTTCTGATGTGATAGTATGTGGGGTTTGTTGGGTTTTCAGGGTTTTCTTAAGCATGGATGGTTACATAAAACTGATTCCATCTTATTTTCAAGTTTAAGATTTAGTCACTTTTTCGTATACAGATTTATGAGGACTAAATTAATGCATAAATAATATTTTCATATTAGATGCCAAACTAAAATTACTATAACCACACTGCAGAACCTAAATTTATGTGATTTATTTACAAACCTTAAGTTCTGTAATATGGATTTGATTTTCATTTTCATAGAATGTTTTCAAGTTGTCCCTGGCACTGTCATCTGGCCTTTATTATAGTTACTTGCTTATTACTCGTCTCAGAAGCAATGTATCTATTTCCTTGAATAAAAAAAGAAACTAACTTTCTAGTCATATATAGTCTTACATAATACCTATGTGGTTTCTGTTTATCTGTCTAGTGGTGTATGTTGTTGCTAGCTCATGAATTGGAATTGAGAGACAGACTGATAGGTTGCTAGACCAATTATTTTGCTCATAATTAACCCTTTAGTTGTGTTGCTTCCCTGTGGTCATGTTTGTTTAGATTTCTTACGTATGCTGTAGCTGATTAAATCAAAATAAGATCTAAATTGAAAAAATCATCCTTGTAAATAATCAGTAAGACAACATGCTCATTGATATCCTATTCATCTATATTTCAAGTAATGATTTTAAATATTGTTAATGACCTCTGTTCTTTTTATTTTTCATATGAAATTCAACTGATTTATTTCACCAGAATAAAAAGAATACATTATGAGACCCAAAGACAGAGATAGGTTCCTTCTAGAAATCCTTGATTTCAGCAGACTTCGGAGAAACTTGTGGCTTTATTACTTTTTTTTTCCCATGTCCTTATATGAAGAGTGAAAGAAGACAAGAGAAAATGATGTATATATTTTCAGAGTTAATAATTTAATTAGTCTGTTTTATCAGTTGTGCTTGTAAAATAGTATCTAAAAGCTCAAAAGTGATCATACAGACCACCAATACTGAGGTTTGTTGATAAACAGGAGGATCTGATCTTGAAATAGTAAACAAAGCACATACTCCTTTTTTGTCTTTTTTGTTTAAAGTTTGGAAAAGCGAGTATTTTTCTTGCTCTCTTTCTCTAGGTTTTCTTAATTTTATTTTCTATTTGCTTGATTCATTAAACTGTTTTTTTCTGTATGTATTATCACTGGCTTCTCCAAGGTAATAATCTAATATGTGATTGAAATTATGCCTGTATGGTGACAAGATCCTGAAGAAAAAGAACCCACCACAAATTCAAATGATTTATGTACATTTAGTAGTTATTATAATTTCTGAAGTATAAATATAACACCAGCTAGGAGAGGATTTCAATTTTCATTATAATTTATTTGAACATGCGTTTTTCCATTCACTTTTAACTTTAATTTCAATCCTTTCCCAAATATTATCACCCTATGCTTATGACTACTTGAACAGCGTAATTGTAAGTCTATGTTTATAATCATTCTTTGGCTAGGAAGAAGAAAAGCAGATACTAGTATTTCCTACCAAAAAAATCCCTGTTTTTATAGGATATTCTGTGTTAAAGAAAGTGTACATATTTTAATTATGTTGTATTATTTTGTTTCCATTTTCTTCTGTTTACATTTATCTGTTATTGCCTAAATATAAATGTAATATAAATATTTCTATTATATGAACATAGGTTGTATATGAGCTTTGAATTCACAAGTTGTACATGGGCTATTAAAAAAAAATCATCAAAAGTGTAAATGAATTTTCATAGGACTTTCCCTTTGTTTCTGCAGATATATTTGCTAGCTTATTTTGGTTTCATGTTGGAAAAGACAGTCTTCTACCTTGAAAAAACAATTTTTCTGACTGTATAAAATATCNTCCTGCCTCGCTACAGCCTCCCTTCAGGCAGTTGTAGAGGGCAATAAGGTCTCCCCTGAGCCTCCTCTTCTCCAGGCTAAACAACCCCAGCTCCCTCAGTCGCTCCTCATAGGGCTTGTGCTCCAGCCCCTTCATGGCTGTACATAACTACACCATTTCTGGAAGTTTAACAATACTGTAAGAGCTAAAACAATTCTGAACTTAAAGATGCATAAACAGGAAGTGCAGAGCTGAGGAGGAAAAAACCAGAATGAAGTACCTCCTCCTCTTATTTCTTAAAAAACAAACCAGTCGGATCAGCATGAGTCCAATATCAAATGATCTACCATCTCTGAATAGGAACTGAGGTGGCTGAACAAATAGGAACTAAGTGCCAGCATTATAGACAGAGCTTTTGGAGGCCTGTGGTTAGACATAAAGGTTGGGTTTGAAATGGATATTCCACCCAGTTGCGAATATAAATTCCAACTGTTTTGTTGATGGATGATGAAAAGAGTCAGATAATTCTTGATAGATGCACTGCCAATGTTTTAGGTAATATTCTGTTTCTACTGGCAATGCTACTTGTTCAGTTAAAGTTATCAATAATCACAGTGTATTCAGTCCTCTGACAGGATTTATTAGGCTGATACTTTAACAGCATTTCAGATGAAAATACACATATGTAAAATGTTTTCTTTCACACTCACATTGAATATTTGAACCCTATATATCTTATGAGTAACTTATTTGTGAATGTTTTCTTAATTACTTTTGGCCTGAACCTCAGTATGAAAGGACTCCTCGCTTTCTCTCTCCTAATACTATCAAGTGATTTTGTTCTGGAAATGATGTTAGAACTTATTGCTCTGTATTCTAAATGAAATTATATCAATTAACATGAATTCTATATATTTAAACATTGTTTAAGAATTAAGGCTCTAAACAGATGGAGTCCCGTAATTTGAGGAGACTAGCAAGCCCTCAGGCCTAGTCCTCTTCATCTTCAGAAAGGAATAAAACTGCAAATAATATCTGAAAAAAGGTGGGAAAAATATATTCCACAGTATCACAGCACAAATAAATTACTAGCTTAATTGAAAAGTGATGTTTCCCCCCTGTGTACTCCCAACTCAGCTATGCTGCTTTCAGAAGAAGCTGTCACACAGCAAAGAAGCTGTTGTGCATGCAGATGGCTTTATCTCCTTGTAGGCACAGGCAGCTGTACCCATCCTTGGCAATCATATCAGCACTTTCTACTAATTATCTTTTCAGTGCACTCTGATTACCCTCAGTTCTTCTCACTAGAAAGCCATGGCGGTTTATTTTTCCTTCCCTTTGTAGGATTCATGTTATTTTCAGAGTTACGCTGCACACAAATGCCACATATACACATATCAAAATTGTGAATGTGTACAATTGGAGCACAAGGTTATTATTGAACACAGGGAATCTGTAAGATCTATTTAGTTGACAAATTTTTCCTAGCAAACTCTGGAATTCTGAAAATCATAATATTTGTATTTTTTTATTTTTCTAATAATGACAGGCTAGATCTTTGTCTATTAGAAAAGAAAGAGAGAGAAAAAAAAGAAAAAGAAAAAATAATATAAAATATACTAACTCAAATGTTTCAAAAGATGATTACTTCAGTCTGAAAACAAAACTAAATGATCCACCGGAATCCAAGTATTGATTTATTTTCTGGACTGTATATATGGACTGGATTTTTGATTTTTCTAACAGCTTTTAGGACTGGGACCATCACTGGCCATATGTCTTTCCTCATTCATAGCATCTTAGAAAAAAACCCCAAACAACAAACCAACATGCACACACACTCCAAACCAAACCAAACCAAATCAAACTACAACAAAAAAAATCACACTAAAACAAAACAAATTCCTATATTGGCCTATATTCTTAATCCCATGGAGTATGACATATGCAGCCATTCTGCTATTCCACAGTCCTGACCTACACTGATACTGAACCTAACTGTCCAAAATTCTGAGGTGTCCATTGAATTTAAAGTCCTGGATCAGGTGTGTTATATTCAAATATTTGCTTTTTGCCTTTTCAGAGACTTGCTAACTGCCATAGCTCCATAAAATAACTGTGGCTTTCGTATGAGTAGCTGTAGGATGGAGAAGACATATTGCACAGTGTAAGGTATCTCGTATAAATGAATTGATTCCTTTTTCACTTAATGACTACATATCAGTAGGAAAAGAGGTATTCAGCTGTTCTTCCTGTCTCTAATGATTTAAACAATCTTATTTTTTAAAATAAGGGAGTGTTTGCACAAAAGTGTTTGCAACCCACCTGGAAGTCTGAACAACTTGTTGATAGGTATGCCTCAAAGAGCTTGAATGAAAGGATTTCCTCATTTCTTTGTGTACACATGACTGGGAAGAAGGATCTTTCCTTGAGGACAATACTAATAGCAGTCAAAGTTTTAGCTGTCTGTCCTTTAGAGTAAAGGATATTTTTAACCTCTGGGCTATCGGGAACTGTCAAAGTCCCTGAGGGGACAGTGTTAACTTTCTTGTAAGAACTGTAAATTTCATTTCCTTTCACAAAAGTTGGTGTGTTCTATATTGAAAGGTAATTCAAAGATCATTGCGGGAATTTTATGGGTTTGGTGTGGGGTTTTTTGTGTGTTTGTATGTGTGTGGGAGAGAGGTGTTTTGGTTTTTGGTATGTATTTTTTCCAGGTGAAACTTTGACTCGTCCCGAGATAAATCTGAAAAGTTTACACATTCTGGGTGAATTGTGGCCTATTAGTTACAACAGTTAAACATTTTTAGCTAGTCAACATTGAGATGATTTTCATCATTTTTGTAAAAATTCATGTATTTAAATTATGAGAAGAGATTAACTTTAGATGGCAAGTAGTGACAGGAACAATTTCAGATCTGAAGAATTAATAGAAACAATTAATGAAGTTAACTTCATACATCTGTGGGAAAACAATTTGTGTTATGATGTTTAGCCTCTTTATATTCAAGAACAGTCCTTTCTTTACATCTGGATTGATTGTCATAGTCACACCACTAATAAAGAAATACAAGCTGCTGTGTTTATAGTGTACATCTGATATCCGGAATATCAGGATTTAGCAAGAGGACAGCTGATATTTCATCAAATCTATTCTATGTCATGTAAATTACATAGTGAATTAAGCAGAGTTGAGTACTAAGATAAGGTGTGTCCTTGGAGTTGGTCATGGAGTTCAAGTTCTCTTGTCTCCTGATGGTGCAAAAAACAAAAAAGATGAATTTTTTTTTCCTTCATCAGCTAGAAGGTACTTAGTGACTGGAATCTTCAAAAAGAATGTACATGGTCCCTTTCAATGTGGCATTATCCTTAAGAACTTTGATAGCCTTATCTTAATTGAAATTTTTTAATGAACTTTGAGTAAGACAGTAATGTTTCCCCATCTGCAGTTGTTTTATTGCTTGCAATACTTGTAGAAGAATTTGTATTTAAATTAAACTTATTACCTTACTTCTGTATAATTTTTTAATGCTTCTTAGTCTTAAAAGAGAACTGTTCAGAAAGTTCTCCTGTGGTAGAAAGTTACAGCACTATTACTGGTTGAAAAGCAGGGATTTTATGTACTGGGTTTTTTCAGGAATCTATTTCCATTTTTTGTAGTTTTCTGCAAATTAAATTAAAAAGTTTTCCTTCAGATTTCTTTCCCATCCTTCAGCCAAACATGGGATCATTCTGTTTCCCTGTCCTCCTCTCCTGCCAAAGCAAGAGACGTGAGAAATGTCAATAATTATTTTCTCCAAGTTTTTCATACATTGAACCTTTCCTCCCTCACCATTTCAACTAGTTGAAGCTGAAAGTTATGATCAAATCTACAGAAGAACATCCCCAGGAAACATAAAGGCAACACCAGACCCCTGAGAGACTCTGCAGGGGACATTCCCCTGAGCCCATTTCTTGTCTATTTCCATGGAATTAGACTCAGGTGGCATATTCCTTGGCTCACGTTTAGGCAATTCATGACAATAGCTGCCAGTAGTCATACTTTCAAACATACATAATATGTCCTACAGTCCTCATGACCATATGGGTTACAGTACAGAGCATTTAGATCCATAATTTTATGTCCATTACCTTCTGCACAATGCACAGACATGAAGTTTGGCATTCTCATACAACTGATAAGAAAAAGATGTCTAAAAGAGTAGGATATTTGCATACCATCAAGTTTTGCAAATGTTGAGGAAAGAAAGGTCTGCTGACTGAAAAGTTGGTCAGTTGCTTAGGTCTGTCTTGAAAGTGGCCCTCTCTTGTGGTGTCTAACAAGTAGTGCTGGTTAAAACAGTCACTCAAGTAAGTGAATGTCAGCCCCAGAGGCAGGGCTGCTGCTGAGTGTTGTCACCGGGAGGCTGGCTGAGACAAAATGAGATCCTGGGCCCTGGGCAGGTAAGTTCTAGATAAGGCTCGTGGGGGACAGTGAATCTGGGCAGTGCTCTCAGGGCCCTGATAGCAGCAGCCTGGGAAGGAGAATCCCACTGTCTACTAAGTCTCAACATTTTTGTCTCATTATGGCCCATCCTGCATTAAAACCTTAAATGTGTCTTAGGTATTTTGCTGTAATTTGGTGTTGATTCAGATTTTAGTCAGCCATGTAATTAATAAACAGAAATAAGATATACATGTAAATATTCATGTATGTATGGGCAGCTGACAGATGATTTTGTTAATTATAGAAAATAAATGTTTATTTGCCAAGATGTTTCAGAAAATTACTAGATTACCACAACCACTTTAGTTAAAAGTCCCATAAATATTTTTAAAATTATGTTTATGTATAAGCAGATATACAAGTGAAATGATTTCTTAATGAAAAATCTATGTGGTTCTTCATTACTTTTATTTAAATTAAATTAATTAAATTTTCAGGGAACACTGAATTATTTAGAAAAAAAAATACCAAAAAAAATAACCTGGACATTAATCTAGATTGCATATTCAAATGTTACAATTTCTGTAACAGGAATGTAGCTTTTTTTTCCTGAACATAAATTTTAGTAGAAGTATTTGCTCAGATTTTTTAAGTCTATCATTCCCTTTTTGATCGTATTTGTTTGACAGAAGCCTACAATCTAATTCAAAATTGATGTGATAAGAATGATTATGTAGGAGAGTGTCAGAAGGGTAGAAGAAAAATAATGAAAGTCTAAACAAGAAAATGCATAATGAGTACCAAGAAAGTTTCAGGTTTCCTTCAAATGATCAAATGTTATTTATTTTTTCCTCCTCCCCCAGGCACAATGGCAGCAAGACTAGGGTTTAAACAAGATCACAGAGGGAGGCATTAATAGATTTCATTCAAGCATATCCTCCACTGAAGATGAGAACTTGTCCCTAGGATGATCCAGTGTCTTCTATGTTTAATTTCAAAAGTGGAAAAGCATAATAATTTTAAAGACTGTGGAAGATTCTAATTTTTGGACACTATTTCTTCAAGGTATACCTTAGCAAATACTCCTGTCTACTTTATACAAAAGAAAACAACTACTCTGCATGTGAACACTGCTGTCTGTCTTTTATGCATGTAACAAAATGTATTCTAAGATGTTTTTCTTTTGGTTCAGACTTATAGGCAAGGAGAAAAATGTGGTCCAGGACTGACATTCCAAGCATCAGTGTTCACAGGCACATTAGAAGCCTGAAAGCAGGAATAAATTCCATTTTTGTTACAAGGTAACGTTGGTGCCTCCAAAGATATATATACTGTACCCTAAGACTGTTTGTCAGAAATTTTCTGGCATGTTTTAGACACAAATTATGTATCAGTATTTATAAACACTTCACTCTCTGTCAACTCAGTATTTGTTATCCTAACACAATTCATTATTTATAGTTAAACTAGATATTTCCTCAAAAATGTCTACTTTGTGTAGGAAAGTGTGTTCCCTCAAAATCAATCAGCTCAAAAATTTGAGCAGAACATGGGGGCTGGGAGAAGGAAGCAAGAGAAAAAGAAATCAGCATGCAGTGTGCATGAATTAAAACACACCTATTTGATTTAAATCCACAATGGAATTAGTAACACAAATGGAGACACTAAAGACAGAAATGAAAAACAGACTTAGGGATTATATATGTCATAGATCATATCAAGAGCAGAAATATTAAAAGCTGGAGTATAAATTATGCTCCAAATACATGTTTATGATTCAACAGATAGAATTCATAGTGCACAAATATCCTAAAATCTACAGAAGATCTTTTCAGAACTGCATTAGATAGGATATTGGATTAATTATCTTTCAAAAATGCGTTATTACTTTATTTGTAGAAGTTGGCTCTAAAATAAACTCAGATTCTGTAGAGGAACAAGGACTTTGCTGATGCTAATGAACACTTATGACTTGGATCAGTTGATCAGGTTTACTTGCTAATGTCAATGAATAATTGGATTTTATTTCACCATAATTTTACTTATTAACATAGCTGCTCAAGCAGGAGTGAAGATTATCCATTTGTCCATTAACTGGTGCATCTCAAGTACTACTCATAAAAAGGAAAAAGTGTACACTAGGTTATTTCTGCCATACAGAAATTTTAGTTCTTTTATAGGTAGTCATCCATATGCTGTTTAAAAGTGATGTTCCGGTTGCTGGAATATCAATGGAAGTTTTTGCTTGGAAAGAAAAAGCGTATTCTAAGAAAATTTATGTCAGAAAATTTGGCCTAGAGAGATTCTGCAGATCACAGTAATGAGGACTTTCCCCAAAACTAGTGATCAGTTGAACTCTATTTGTAAGTTACAAGACTCACTTCTCCAGGAATCTTTTGAGGTTTATTAACCCAAGTTCTGCAGATGGCCTTGTGGCAGACAACTTGATCCCAGTCTCACTGTATGTTAGAAATTTAGCCATAAAGCATTGCAAAACTCTATTTCTGGTAGTAATAAAAACATTTTTTTTCAGATTAATTTGAAATTATTTTGTTTTCCTTTAAGACTTCTGAAATATAGATATTTCCTCGTTTGATGAAATGAGTTGTTGAATAATACTGGATGCAAACAAATAAACAAAAGGTTTAAAAAGCAGAAATACCAAGATATAATTAATAAGACCAAGATGAGTGACAAGTGTTTGTGCAGAAAAAAAGCAAAGATTTCTAAATGAATCAGGAGTCATATTCTGTGTGAAGTCAAGATCTGTGTATTTGGCCTTAAACAGCCATTTATTATCTTTAGCTGGTATTTCAGGATAAAAAGATTTTATGTTTCTTTATGACTTTTACATAAATTGTTTTAATCATCACAAACATAAAACGGTATGTTTAAAATTTACTTTTAGGAAAGCTCTGGTGCTACATGAAACAGCTGCAATAGGACACTGCAAGTTTTGGTTTACCATACTCTGCATACATTATAGTATGTTTGGGATATGAACAGATTGAGATTTCTTTCTGAAACTTTGAGAAGCTGCAGCTCTGAGTACACTGGAGTATCTGATATGTTATTTTGGCTGAGCCCAAAATTAACACTGCTTTGAATTTACCCTGCGCAATTTGTCAGTCTCCAGTTTTCAGTACAGACACCAAAAGATCCTCCCTCTCCAACTGTGCAGGTCAGAGGGACCCGGTGTCAGGAGCGGGACTTGACAATAATAAGCACTGGGTAAGACGGCATCTAGTCTAGTGTGTTGTAACGTGCCAGGGACTGTTTTCTGGTCAGCTGCTATAGCCTTGCTTGCATCTTCTGCGGTTGAATTTGACCCTGGTTAAAATCAAACCAGTAGCAGCGTTCAGGTTATTGCCCTAGCTCTTTCAGTTTATTAGCAGTGCAGTAGTACCCTGAACAGTAATCTCTTGTACAGTATAGTTCAAAGGAGTTTGGAACCATTATATTAAAATGCATATCTATACAGTCAAATATCTTTGTTTCTCAGTTCACATCTGGGTCTTGATCCCTGACTACCCACGCTCTATGAGAATTTATTTGTTCTGAGGCTCTCTTTTATAATGATGTTTGAGAACTGCAAAGATGGTCTCAGGTTATTTCTGAGAAGGCAAAGAGTCAGGACTGGATGTCCAAGAAACTTTTGGATTTGACCAGAAGGCACAAGTCTAGTGTTAGTCACCTAATGTGTGTTGGGGATTTAAGGCTGTTATGACCAAAATATTTGGAACTAGTTTTAGCATACTGTTGCCTTGTTCTACACCGTTTGGGTCAAGGCTTGACTACTGTTGTAATAAAGCAGTGATGTGTGCATTGGTATAATTCAGTGCTGAATTCTGCTCCTAGTTACAATATGACACAGACATGAAGAAAGCTAAATAAATACAATTTAATTACTCATATATATGTTACTTACACAGTAGCCATACTTCTAACAAGAAAGAAGTGGGCCTATTCAGTTCATACTGTCTTAGTTGGAGGCTAAAGGAACTTGAAGGATTTAAGATATAAGGCTATTTAGTGTTGCCTAGAAGAATGTAAGATTCCTTCAAATCCTCTTTTCTTTCTAGTTGTGCTGTACGGTGTTGGAACCTCCATCACACCTCGACAATCAGCAATGCATTTAATCCATCATTAATTTCTTTCAACAGAAGCTAGAAAGGGGTCAAAATGACTTATAGGTAGTTTCTGTGATGAAAAAGGTTAAGAAGGCCTTTTACTTTACTGCCTAGCACTTATCAAGGGCTTGATTAATTTTATCACACATCCTTATCTTTGATTATCTAGAACAATTTGGATATTCTGCCGGGAAGCCAGTTTTCACTCAAGATAAATTCTTCCCTAGGATTTCTCATAGTTATCATGCTCTATGTGCTTATTCTGTACCAGATATCTTAGGGAAACCAATGGCAAAAAAATGCTGTTTATATATGGGCATTTAAATCAAACCACCAGTGCAACTCGAGATGTCTGGATTATTCAAGATAGACTAAACAGAAGATTTATGAGAAGCCTATGCCCTTCTGGGGTAGCTGTTAAAAGAACAGACATAAAATGGTAAAAGGATTTGTCCACATGTAAGAGTTATCAAGAATTATCTTTGTCAACAGATGAAAAGTGCTAAAAGAGGAGAGAGGAAAGGTGGGTGGAAGGGGGAAGGGATAAGGGAAGGGCAAACTTCTGTTCAGGTGAAGTCTACAATGAAAATATTGGTAAAAGGAAGAAAATCACAATAAATAAATAATATTTTAAATCTCAACAATAGCATCTAAGGCTTATTAAACTACTATAACACGATAAAGTTTTTGACAATGTTATTCAAGAAAATTAAAAAGAGCCCAAGTAAGCAAAATTCTACATAGTACAACAATGTTAAAGTTATCTTGGAAATGCAATTGAAATAATCTTTAAATTAAAGGGTTGTAATTTTATTTTCATAACTTTTATCTAGAATTGGCAGGAAATATCAACAAATAAGATGATCTATATATTGATCTACTAACATACTCCTTGAACTAATCTATCATTAAATATCCCCCCCCCCACAAAAAAAACCCCAAAGCCTCACTTTAGAAAAGGTGGCAAATTTCATGAAGATATGTAATAGAAGAAATACATTTTGATGCTAAAATTGTCTTGTAAAATAAAACTTCTTAAAAGTATTTTTTAATAAAATATAATTTAGAATGCTCATATTTTATAAGACTATAAGAAATGTGGTATTGCACTTAATGCAAGTAATTTTTTTATTAGAGTTTTCGAAAGGCTGTTATGGTGCTGATCCTGTTCTTTTTAGACCGTGTTTTACTGCATAAGATTTGTACTACGTTGAATTAAAAAAAATCTATTCTACTAACAAAATAACAGAATTTAAATGCAAACTACTATAGGAAGAAATCATAACTATGTATATATCAGAAAAGAAACAAAAGTTCTGCTTGGAGACATCTGTATGCTTTCTAAAGCTTTGAGAAAAAACATAGCTTAGTATCAAAATTCTGTTTTGTTTGAGTCCTTCAACACAGTAGCAGCCACACTCTTGAAAGACATACTGTGTTTAAATTAAGTTTAAATTAATGATTTAAGTGAAAGTAAATTAAACGAGGTAGTCTTTTTTAGAAAATTCAAATCAAATTATTTTACTTACTGTTTTCATTTTTATCTTTAAATTGGTTTGGATGATTAACCTTAAAGAAAGCATCTTTCTCTTTCCCTTATGAAGAAAACTCTACATTAAACTAAGACCACATTTTTGCATGTAAACATTTTTCTGACTGTTAGATAGGAACTGTGATTTAAGTAATTGAAATACCTAGTGTATTTAAATTTATTTAACAAAAAGGCTACATTACTTCTCACTTCAATGATCTATTTTTCTTAAGGCACTCAAGAGAATATAAAACATATTTTGTTGCTCTCTATGGTCACTTTATTTTTATTTGATTAAAAGTTCTTCTGTAGAGACACCACGGGGGTTCTTTTGTACAAACTGAATAATCCTTTCTCAGTCAACTCATTCTGAGCCGAAGGCATAGCAAGCAAACTGAAAAAAAGTTCACTTTGATACATCTTCCAGAAGCACGACCTACAAACCAGTGAATTTTTTACAATAGCAGCCTGGCATCAATCTCTCAGGCTTTTTTTTTTTTTTTTAACTTGGGCTTTGATATATCCTGAGAAATTACACTTTCTTCTTGTCTCATATCAAAGAGGGTTAGAAATCAAGGAATTATAATTTCAGTATTTAGCATATTTTTATCTGAAAAATGTGTTTTTTATTCTACAGACAGCTACATTTGATGGAAAAGATAATAATATAATTCTTTAAAACCGGTTGATACAGTTGGGAGAGAAGTTGAGATAGAAAATACTTGTGGAGGACTATCAGCATGCAATTATGATTGAAAGGCAGGATTTCATTATTCTGGGAACCGTATATATGTAAAGTACAGTGATTAGCTGGCAGAAACTCTTGTGCGGATTTTGTAAGTGGAATTCAATATTTTTTTCTGTAGTAATTAAGAATGGTTTGCTTTTTTTCTTTTTTTTTTTTTTTAAATCTACAAATATGCCAAATAAAAGGTATTCAATAACAAAAGTTTACATTGTGTCAATACAACTACTACTTTGCAGACAAAGTAGTTATCTTCCTCTGCTTCTGACTCCTTTTGCACACCAGTTCCAACAAAAAAGGTGGAAAGTATTGTTACTTTTACACTATACTTCCAATCTTCCTATTCCCTTCCAGGTTGTGGGTTTTGTTTTTTTTTAATTACATAACTTTAAGATTTTAATCAATTGCTACACTAGATGTCATGTTTAATTCCTTTTCCCTTTCCCTTCCCCTCCACCTTCCCCTTCCTTTTCCTTTCCCTCTCCCTTCCCCCCTTCCCCCTTTCCTTTCCCCCATTTCCTTTCCCTTTCCCTCTTTTCCTATCCCTTTTTGTCTTTCCCCTTCCCCTTTCCCTCCCCCTTTTCCTTTTTTTTTTTTTTTCTTCTATAGAGGGAATTTTTCATTCTCTAGTCAAAACCACTTGTTTAATTATTCCTGTTTTCTTTCTACCTGTGAACACAGCTACATGGTAAAAGCTTAATGTAGCAGGTACCTTAAGACTGGGAGGAAAGTCTGTGTCCTATGTGCCTTCCTACTGTAGATATTTTCAATTGGTCTCTCAGGCATCTTTGTTCAAATTTGTTCTATTTTTCCCTTCACTTGACATTGAAAATAAATTAATTACATATTAGAATAAAGTCTTTGGGGTATTAAGTAAAAGCTAAAAACATTACATTTTGAACCTCTTGGTAGTTCTCCTGTGCATCTTCTTTTTTAAAGTATTATTCATGAAGACATTCTCATATCACAGAATAAAAATAAATAAATTATTGGTTAAGACAGTAGATCCCCTCAGGGTTTCTGTCAGACCTGGATGTGTTGACCTGAATTTCTGCCCTAGAATTTTGATTTGGCATCAATGAAACAATTTCAATTTTTATATATTTTGGATTGTCTTATTTTCTGTAAAATTAATCTTACAGTATTGGCTATCATGAAGATTTTACTTTTAAAAGAGATATTTATTTCACTATTTGTTTCTGTTGCTTTTTAGTTATATATCTTAGAATCATAGAAACACTAGGTTGGAAGAGACCTCTGAGATCACCAAGTCCAGCCGTGCCTGTCTCCTTATTAAACCATGTCCCTAAGAAACTTATTCTCCCATTTTTTAAACACCTCCAGGGATGGTGACTCCACCACCTCCCTGGGCAACCTGTTCCAATCCCTGACCACTCTTTCAGAGAAGAAATTTTTCCTGATGTCCAGTCTAAACCTCCCCTGGCGAAACTTGCAGCCATTTCCTCTCGTCCTATCGCTGTCACTTGTGAGAAGAGCCCAGAACCCACCCTGTCACAATCTCCTTTCAGGCAGTTGTAGACAGTGAGGAGGTCTCCTCTCAGCCTCTTCTTCTCCAGGCTAAACAACCCCAGTTCCCTCAGCTGCTCCTCACAGGGCTTATTCTCCAGGCGCCTCACCAGCCTCGTTGCCCTTCTCTGCACGCGCTTCAGCCCCTCAATGTCCTTCCTGTAGTGAGGGGCCCAAAACTGAACCCAGCACTAGAGGTGCAGTCTCGCCAAAGTACCTCCAATATTTTTTCCATTTTTGTTTTTGAAATTTCAAGCAGTAGAGGTGTAATTTCCCCAAAATAAAGAAATTATTATTAAAATAATAGTTGAAGATTGGGAGCATAATATCTAATTGATGAGGACTTCTATCTGTAGACATACAGTTGGATATTGCTGTGATTTTTTGCAGATTAAATACCAGAGACAGATAGCATGTAAAAAAAGAATGAATGACCCATATCTCTTCAAAAGTCCTTCAGCCATCAAAGTGTGTTCCCTACATTCTAACTTTCACAGGGCTGGACATGATCACAAACTGTAAATCACTTTTAGAGATATAAGGTTTTTCTAATCCCCTCTTGAAAGGGGGAAAAATACTTTGTCTTCACTTTTTATGTTGAGAATTTTCATTGGGAAAAAATATCTATTTTTTCACTGATGTTAGCATCTGTATTGTAATCACACATATAATCATCTTTTCATGGTGAATACACTTCAGTGAATCATCTACCTTGGAGTGAAGTTCTTGACTGAGACATTTAAATTAAAAACCACACTTGTCCTTGGAATCTTTTGTTAATGAAGAAAAATAAGTCATATCTAGAGGGAGAAAAAGACCTTAGATGGGCTGAACTGTTCTTTGGTATTATAACGATGCTTCCTGTTAGTTACCTTAATCTCTTTCCTGAGGCTAACTCTTCTAATTTATGTATTCATTAATAGCTTAAAATTAAGTGAACTTATTCAATCCTTGAAGACTCAGTTGAAAAATTTGATAGAATAGTTTGCAGTAATCCTAATAATATTTAAACTTTGGAATGTGAAATGGGAGAAAGATAGGAAGGAAGGGAGTGATAGTAGGATAGAAGGCCTTGTGTCTCTTAATGTCTACATTGTCTACTCATTCTGCTAGGTAATTTATTTTTGTAACACTTTAATTGCCATAAATGGACTCGATGATCTCAAAGGTCTTTTCTTGGGTAAGTGTACTCCAAAAATAAGTGAGGAAGTGAATATTTATTCTAGTGATTGACCTCCTGTTTTCTGCTGTTCACTATCAAGTTTCAGGAGTAGCTGCTACATCGCCAAGTGAAGCAGAGCTGAACTTTGCATGCTATAACGCTATTAAGGTGGCATTGCTTTGCAGATCACTGCCCTTTTCACTGTGACTCTTTTCTAGTTCTAAAGTAACATTTGGTTTTATATTAGCTAGCAATTATTTCAGCTGTGGATTTTATGAGAAAAAGATTTGGTCCAGATAGACAGATTCAGTCAGTTATGAATTGGGGAAAAGAATTAAAGTATCTTATGGTTTTTTATTTATTTTGTTATGTTCAGCTACTTTATTTTTCCCAAATGCACATTCATATATTGCCTTGCAATAACCACAGGCATGGCTGTCCCTGCTGTTGCTCTGACCACAGCCCAGGACCCCATTTCAACCCCTCGGGGCCGTCAGCCCTTGCCCCAGTGATACCACAGAAAGGCCAGAATCCTGTTCCACGTATCCCTGCCAAGCCATGAGCCCTCTTGAGCTGGGCCACCCATGGTCCCACATTCCATCTCAGCCTTGACCTGTTTCTTTCCCAGAGAGATATCACCCCAGAGATGAAGATCAGTGACAAGTGGTGTCCTTCAGAGGCCTACACTGGGACCAGTGCTGCTCAATACCTTCATTAATGACCAAGACAGTGGAATTGAGTACACCCTCAGTCAGCTTACAGATTATGCCAAGTTGAGTGGTATAGTTGACATGCCTGAGGGATGGGATGCCATCCAGAAGGACCTGGACAAGCTTGAAACTAATGAGGTTCAACAAAACCAAGTGTAAGGTCTGCACCTGGGTCTGGGCAAAAGACCAGAAGACCAAGTTTATCCTGGGTTGCATCAAAAATAGTGTAGCCAGTGAGTCAAAGGAGGTGATTCTGTCCTCTCTGCTCTGATCTCTGCTCTGATGAGATCCCACC